>JAFVLL020017650.1:22321-86036 GCA_021397915.2 Tor tambroides | reverse complement strand
TGTATGTATATATATATATATATATATATATATATATATATATATATATATAAATGCACACACGCATTTACTATATTTTATAGATTTTAACTTTTATTTTAAACATTTAAATGTTAAAAAAATATATAAAAATTCTAAAAATGTAAATATTTATATTATTATATGAGATTATATATATTACAAAAAAGAATTAGTTTAGTTAGCAATTTAGTTTAATTTTTCAATTCTGTTCTTTGTTCTGACACACTATAAAAATGTGCATTGCATGGCATTTCTATATTCGCTTAAAATTCCCGTAGTTGGAAGGGAATTTCAAGTGCACAATGATTGTAATAAATCTTGTAATTAAATCTTGTAATAATCATCATGAATGCATGATTGCAAATGACGCTTCTGTGTTGTTGCATACGTTATGGCTTTGAATTGGGCCTGTCATGAGGTTTCATTACAGCAAGCGTTTTATGAGAGTGTGTAACATGCACGCGCTCTAATGCAAGACTGTTAAACGCTTGTGTGCTGTCTGTGGCTGTTTGAAGTGATGAGATCACACCCCACTGTCATTTTACAGCCACCTCTTGACTTCCTGTCTGGACTTTTACTCTAAAAGGACTGGTTTCTTGAAACTTACTGACCTCACTTCCACCTGAATTAACTGTCCTAAAATGGGAATAAACAACAGACTGTGTTGGGTTGCGTGGATGATTCTGAACTAATTATAACATGAATGATTTTTCTTTGCTGATTGTTTACCATCTTAAAATTTCCAGCTAATGTTTGAAGATGTTTGTCATGGTATTTGCACTAATTCTAACATTTTTGTATGACTGTACCTTATATTTATAATGTAAAACATTGTATGATTCACCTTATACTCCTGGAAGTTAATATTTTGTGATTCTGAGATTCTTAACAGCAAATTTTCATCCTCAACCTGATTATTTTAAACTTTTTCATCAGTAACTATCACAAAAAAAAGCACAGAATGTAAAGGTGACTTGTTTATAACAGGAAATAGATGTGAAAATGCCAAAAAAAACCCTCTGTTGGTTTCTCTTGGGTGCTTTTTATAAATGGTGAATGGCTTCGATTATCCTTTTTTTCTATTAAATAACCTCCTGTCTTTAGCTCGCCCCACGACCAGCCTGCCACGCACACATTAATCTTTCCCATAATACTGTGGTGGTGGTGTTAAAAGGTGTTAAAACTCATTTTCATTTCTCTTATCATCTCCCAATCTCTTCCCCACCTCTTTATCTGTATCTTTCTTTTCTCACCCTTCTTTTCGTCTCTGCAGAGGACCATAACGCTCGGCGCGGGCGACAGGCAGGTTATCCAGACGCCCATAAACGACTCTCTGCCTGTGAGCGGCTGCAGCGTGGCCCAGCTTTTCAGACAGCTTGGTAAGCCAATCAGCAGCATGCTTAGGTGCTAAACAGCAAATCAGCTTCATTAAAACAGCAACAGTTGGTGTCAAGTGTCAGATGTGGTCGGTGTAATCTCCACCTTGTGTTGTTAAATAAATAACAGGAAGTGGGGCTGATATTTTTAGGCTCAGCTGACCTCTCTCACTGTCTCTTTGCAGGAATCGTGAATGTTCTCTGTCTGTTATGCGCTGCTCTGACGGAGCACAAGATCCTGTTCCTCTCCAGCAGTTACCAGCGTCTGACGGATGCCTGCAGAGCTCTGCTGGCCATCATGTTCCCACTCAAGTACAGGTGAAGAGGGATCATATGTTGGCGCCGAATTTGTTTGCTTCATACTGATTACTTGTTTTGAAAAAGATTTGAATAAATTGAATTTAAATAAAAGGTGAAATGAACATTTCTGGTTGATTTTAGAACAGCAACCTAATATTGTTTGAGAGAATTAATATTTTGCTGTTGTTTCTTGTAAAAATAACAATCAGAATTATTATTGCTATTATTAACAATAACAACATCATTAAGAGATTAGTATCATTTTATTATTGTTTTCATTGTTATTAATATTATTATCCATTATAATTATTAGCAGTAATTATAAAATGAGTTTATTATTATTATTATTACTATTACTATGAATGATAACAATAATAACAATAATTATTATTATTAATTATATTGATTATTTTATTGTTTCTAATATTACTACTACTGCTAATAACTAATTTAATAATATATTCGTTTTTTAATTTGTCCTTTTAACTGTAATAATAATGATTATAGCAATAATAATAACAACGTAATATTATTGTTTCTTATGAAAATAATTGTTGTTTATTACTATTATTAATAACAACAACAATCATGAAAAATGATTATCGTTATTTTATTATTATTTTTCATTGTTATTAATATTATTATTAACTATTATAATGATTATTAGTAGTATCATTTATTATTATAAAATGAGTTGTTATTACTTTTATTATTTTTCGTTGTTTTTGGTACTACTACTAATAACAATTATAATATATTGATATTTATTATTATAAAAATAATAGTTATTTTATTTGCCATCGTTACTGTAATAACAACAACAACAATAATAACAATGTTATTGTTGTGTATTGTTGTCTACTTAAAAAAAAATAAAAAATACCAATTAAAAATCTCAGCAAAACTTATTACATCCCATTTATTATTTCTTGTTAAAAAACATATTTTTGGAGAGATCATCCAGTTCTGTTTTTCTATTTATTGTTCCCAATTTTCCTAATTTTATTCGCCATCTCAACTGCCTCCATGTCTTTATTTCCTCTCTCTCCAGTTTTACATATGTTCCCATCTTACCGGGAAAGCTGCTGGAGGTGCTCAGCACTCCGACGCCCTTTATCATAGGAGTCAACTCACACTTCCGCTCGGAGACCCAGGAGCTGGTAAGATGTCTCTCTCTTTTTTTTTAATCATGCCGTGAGCCGGAGAACATAATGCAAAACACTTCGGGACATTTAGACTTTTTAGATAAGGTTTGATCAGATATCTGGCATATGGTGCAAGATGAAACAAGTGTAACAAAATACAGCGTTCCATGCAATACATAACAAGGGATCAGATGCAAGAACACATGTGCCCTCATACACCTGATCTTGGTGCATGTCAACTAGTTTTTGTCCCTTTTAAAAGTGTATAAGTCTATTAATTTTGCTTTTCTGCCTAATTATATGTTTGTTTGCACTTTATTGCCTGGATTTAGCATCAGACCTCCAACCAGTTTTTTTTTTTTGTAGGTTTATTTACCGTAAATGCTTAATTATCATAGATTTGTATAAAAGGTCACGTGATAGGGTTGCATTTTACCAGATTTTCTTAAAGGTTTCTGCCTTATAGTAATAAACTCTTTTCAATGGGAAATTCCTGACCCATTTTTCTGATGTTTATCTTGTTGAACAAATATCACCCGCTGTTTCTTCTTCTGCCGAGTGCTGTAATAATAGGCATGTACTCTAAAAATTACACCTACTAGACTGTATTATCTTGGTTTTCTTAGTTTACAAGGAAAAGTTGAACATCCTTGAACATTTACATGCAATGACTTGAGTTCAGATGAGAGCTGATTTGATACTTTATTTGGACCTGAACTCTCCTTTAGTCAGAATTTAAAAAATAGACATTTTTTGTCAGAAAAGGCTGAATCGGCTCTAATGTGCATCAGAGTTAACCAGTTTGGTCCTGTCTAAAAGAGTCACTTTTCTGTTTTTGAAATATGAGTTGATGTTATGCATATTTCTGCATCTGCCCATATAGAAAAATAAGGGTCCATATTTACATCTATGTTCCTGTGTTTTATTCACAGCTCGACGTAATCATTGCAGACCTGGATGGAGGGACGGTCACCATTCCCGAGTGTGTCCACATATCCCCGCTGCCCGAGCCACTTCTTCATCACACACAGACCGCCATCTCAATGGTAATCGAACCGTTTTACCCGTTTGGTGGATGTGTGCCAGTCGCGGGTTGAGTAATCACTTGCAGAGTTAAAAATGTCATAGTTGACATTAAGTTAATTTGACAAACCGCAGCACAGACCGAGGAAGTGTTGTAGGTTTAATGGATGGATTGGGGCTATAAAAACACATGAAATAAATATTTATCATATTGAGGTTTTGTGCCAGCGGTAGTTAAATGATTCTCGGCACACATTACTCAACCACGCGTACTTCCTTGTTTAAGTTACACCCGCTGTACTTTGAGTAAGATTATAGTGCTGATAGTGATTTTACAGACAGCTTTATAGTGGTTTTAAGTAGTTGCAATCATAGGGCAATATTCTATTAAAAAAAAACCAGAGGTTCTTGAGAATCCATAAAACATTTGACTACTAATTTCTCAGTCAATATAATGATATTTAAAGGGATTTTATCCTTGGGATCTAAATTTAGAAACGTGTAAATTCTTACACATTGTCCTAATTTGGCATAATATAATAAAGTTTTTAGATAGAGATGCAAACTGGTTATCCACTGTTGACAGTGAATATTTTATTTATTTATTTATTTTTAAAAAGTGTAATTTTTTTTTATAAAAAAAATCAGTACAACAACAAAAAAAACATGATATGATGATAATATTTTGTGCATCCCTAATTAGTACTAGTTTATGTTTGTTTATTTAATCATACATTTTTATTTTTGTAATTTGCTTATTCTGCTAAATTAATTTTTTTTATATTATTAGACTAATAACTAGCTATATTGTGCTTCCTTAATTTGTTCAAGATTGATTATTTGCCATTAACAGGATTATTTTTTATTCATTTGTTATTAAATTATTATTATTATTTTTTTTTTTATTTACAGATACCAATAAATGAAAAAATCTTTTAATTTCAACTGATAATTGGTGTAGTACTAATTTGTGTATGCCAAATTGGTACCATTTTCTTTTTTTATTCAATATATCAGCTGATACACAGTTTAATTGTTCCATTTTTCTCTTCACACTTTTTATTCAGGCTCAGACAAATAAACATTTCCAAGCTGGATTATCACATTTTATTCTGGTTTAATGTTAACAATTAGAAAACTTCCTTTTACAGTATGATTTATGAGTCACTTTCATGGCTAGATCTTTTCTGAAAGGAAGTTGTTTTTCTTTTCAGGAAAATGACAGTGAATAGGGTTTTCCGTTCTGTGCTCATACCTAAAAGTGTCCGGTTGTCTGTCTGTGTTTGTTTAGATTAGATCTAAATTGGCACAGAAAGGTCCATGTGTGTGGCATTCACATTTTGCCCCCCTGGAAACGAGCCCAGAGTCCCACAGTCACTGCTGTCTCTCTGAAATGAACGTCTGTGGCGCCAAGGCAGACAGACCATCCCGGCAGAAGTGGCAGAGGCTGAGGTTGCGTATGCGTGTTTGAGCGAGCAGGGCTCACATAACCGCATCCCCTCAGGGAGAGAGATGATAATCACGGCTGAGAAAAGAGAGGGCCATGCCTCAGTAATAAACCCATTTCATCTGTTTAATTGCCTGGAAAATGCGGGGTTTCTCCGTTTTCTCTTTCCTGATCCTCAGTGCTCTTTATCATAAGGTTGAAGATGCTTCCGATAGTTGTGTAGACAACCACCGTCTTTAGTTTATGTCCTGTGCCTAATCCTTTAGCTTTTCAATTAGCTAAGTGAGTTTTGTTATTAGCTCCAGCTCCGGACGGCAGCTTTCTGTAATTACAGAAGCGCTCGTGTGCACAGATTCGGATACAGTTGCGTTATAAAGACATACGTATCTTTTACAAGTATTTTTCTGTCGTCACTGAAAGTGATTTACTGCACAAAGTGACAAGCGCAGTCAATCAGAACGTGTTTGATGTTTAAATACAGTTCTGTGGAGTAGGATTTTGGGCCAGTTAGATTTGACTTTGGGATACAAATGTAGCGAAACCAAACCACCGATGAAATAAAAATGGTTTTGTGGCTTGACAGAAGCTCAGAATAACGAGGAAGATATGTGATTTATTGTCTTGTCACGGACACAATGAACATTGTGTTTTAAACTGTTGCGGCTCACGTTAAACTGATTTATGACTTGAGGCTTTAAATGGTGGTATTGTTAGTTGGGGTGTAAAAATGTGTGATGCACCAATGAAAATTCACTGCATTCATTACAGAATTAAATAATGGACTATAAAAATAATTTTAAATGGTAATAATAGTATAAAAATTAATTGCGGTCATATTGTATTCAAAGTATGAAATCAACCACATCCAGACAGTGTTGTTGTTCTTAAAGGAAGTAAAACTATAACTTATGAAATTTTTTTTGTTTTTGTTCATTTAAATAAATCTGTAATGCAATAAAATATAAATATTACATTAAAAAAAATTTGACATGTTTTCTTGCTGCTAAAGTTACTAAAACTGAAATAAAAATAATATAAAATACAAAAAATTTAAAAAACAATAAAAATATTTTAAAGGGGTCATATGATGTTGCTAAAAGGAACATTATTTTGTGTATTTGGTGTAATGCAATGTGTTTGTGGTTTAAAGTTCATTATTTTCCACCTACTGTACATTATTGTTGCTCCTCTAAGCCCCGCCTTTCTGAAACGCATCGATTTTTACAAAGCTCATCGTTCTGAGAAGCGAGGTGTGCTCTGATTGGCCAGCTAGCCGGTGCGTTGTGATTGGCCGAATACCTCAAGCATGAGGAAATGTTACGCCCCTCACCGTAATGTGATGGCGTTTCAAGGCGTGACCACACAAAAACAATAATACCCATTACAAACGAGGCATTTGTTGCATCCAGTGGGGACATAATTACTGATTATAATGACTTATACTGTCTTTTTACGCGTCGCGTTGCATCGTGCCGCGTAAACATTACCATGTCTGCATTTGTGATCGGATAAACGACAAACAACAAGCACTACTCTACACTGCTCAAAACTCGCGTTTGAATCGTCAGTGGCAGAAATGTACTTACAGGCTGTGAGTCAGAAGTGCCAGACTGTGCTTTCAAAGTTGGAATTGCCCCACTTTATAGAAACAGCCTTTGTGCGAGCCAGCATTGTAGTTTCCAAGTTCAGGAAATAGTCCTCCGTAAAATGTGCTGCTCACACTCGAATATTTGCGTTGTACTGCTCTGGAACAGTGTTGTAAATACAACTTAACCACTGATTTCTAGTTGTGTCCTCTTTTGGAAGCCCAAACAAAGTAGTTTCGCTTTCACAATGAAACAGCGTCTCCAAGACACGGCGCCGGCGGCAGCAACAACACTACAGCGAGATTAATAGTTCATTGCGTATACGTTTGGGCGGTGTTATGAAAATCTCCCCACATCGTGACGTAGAGATGTGGGGGCGTGTTTGAACGAGCCATTTTAGGGGTGCGTGGCAGAGTCTTAATTTTTATAAAGAATATCTCTTTGGTTTTGAGACTTTAGTCTTTGCAACTTCAAGGATCTTATCTATGCACAAACAGCTTGTAACACGCCAAAGAGAAAGGAAAACTTGAAATCGCATCATATGACCCCTTTAACAAAACTAATAAACATGTCAAATATATATATACTCAAATATAACATTTAGCTTTGTACCTTCAGCATGTTTTTGAACAAAATAATCATATCGGAAGCAAATTATGACCAAAGTTCATTTCATGTGTTGAATCATCTAGCAAAGAATCAATGTCAGAGCAAATATTTGAATCCATCATTGTTTGTATTGTTTACTTGGGTTATTTTCTTAGAAAAGAAAATTTGTCAGCGTCAGTGTCACTTCTTATCAGTGACTAGATGTATATAGCGGGCAATCAAGTTGTGTACTGTACTGTAATCTTGATGTATGTGTATGTTTTGTGTCATAAAGGTTCTCGATCCAGAGCTGGAAGTGGCTGATCATGCTTTTCCTCCATCTTCCATTCAACCATCCACACTTAAAATTCAGGTAAAATTCTTTGTAAGGGTGCTTTCACACCTGGTCCGTTGTTTCGGAACCTGGTGCGTTTTCCCCCCTTAGCTCGGTTCGTTTGGGCATATGTGAATACGGCAATCGCGCTCGGATCCGCGCCAAAACAATCGGTCCGAGATTGCCTGAACGAGGTGGTCTCGGCTCGATTGAAAACGAACTCTGGAGCGGTTCGGTTGTAGTGAGAAAGCAATCCGATCCAACGGACCAACGAACCAGGCTATATCACAATGTATGATGGGTAATTACGTAAGTTCCGTGGAAAGCATTTGCTTTGTCATTTTGCCAATACCTCAAAATGAACCTGTGAATGTCTGTGGGTGAGCACGTCTTCGCCATTCAAAATCAAAGCGCACTTTTTCATTTTCTAATGCTGACTTATTGCTCTTCTTTGTAGTAGGTGCATTTTAAAAATGTTTTCCCAATGAATCCTGGACTCCTGCTCAAAGTGATAAATTATTATAATGACAGCTACAAAAAAACCCCAACAACAATAAGCCGGCAAAGCTGTTGTTGTTCCATCCTGACGGATGACAGCCGTGACAGCTGTGGAATCCCGGAAAATAAACCGTGAAATTTTAACCAATGAGAGAACAGTTTACTTGCGCGTGACTTGTATTAACAAATTTGGTCCGTTTAGAAACTTTGCCGTGTGAAAGCGAAACGCACCAAGAATAAAAAGCAACATTGTAATAATTTTAATCCCTATTTCGGAACAAAGCAATCGATCTACAGGTGTGAAAACACCCTAAATCTCTTTTTAATCTATAAATCTTTTCCTCCTTCCTTGAGTAAATGTCAGCATCTGACATCACATCTAGAAATGCAAGTTTTTTTTATTGACACTGAAACTGTTCAGATGGACGTGACATTACAGGAAGTGATTGTTTTACAAGTGTGTCATTGTTTTGTGTGTGCTGCAGGATAAGGAGATCCGCGCTGTCTTCCTGTGGCTGTTCGCACAGCTCTTTCAGGGCTATCGATGGTGTCTGCATATAATTCGCATCCACCCTGAACCCGTCATACGCTTCCATAAGGTACTAAAGAGCCCTAAAATTAAATTTCAGACACAACTGCTCAAACAAAGTCATAGACAGGCCTTTAAAGCTTGTTGTTTTCTCTCCAGGCTGCATTTTTGGGGCAGAGAACACTAGCAGAGGATGACTTCCTGATGAAGGTACTGGATGGCATGGCCTTCGCTGGGTTCGTGTCTGAGCGGGGTCCTCCGTACCGAGCCACAGACCTGTTTGACGATGTAAGTCATAGGTGTTGGATGGATATAGCTGACAGCCTATAGGAAATTGAGAAGGATGCCTTTTTTTTGTGTTTATCAAGCTTTCTGATCTTTTCTCTCTTATTTCCTTTCATCGTAGCTCATAGCAAATCAGGTGGAGCGCATTCGACAGGAGACAGGAGATCCTCACAAAGTGATGAAGCATATTAAGGAGCTGGCTGAGCATCTTTTCAAAAATGTATGTTTAGTTCACGTGTCTTATCAGCTGTGTCACATGATGCGTTGACATGTCCTTTCCACATCAAAATTGGGTATTTAAAATACAAGTGCAGGTCCTGGCACTTTTACTGTTATTTTTTTCCCCCAAACTTTTATTTTTAACTAAAATAAAGAGTATTTGAGTTTATCAAATACTCAGTTAAAAACCAATCTTAATGTTTTTTTCTGTTGTCTAACTCTCACTTAAAGGGATAGTTCACCCAAAAATGAAAACCTGTCATCTTTTACTCATGTTGTTCTAAATCTGTATGGCTTGCTTTCTTCTGTGGAATAAAAAAAAAAAAAAAAATTTGGTAACTAAACAGTTTCTGTTCCCATTGACTTCTATGTTATTGACAAAAAATACAGTAGAAGTCAATTGGAACTGAAACCAGCCATTTAGCATTCTTAAAAATATCTACTTGAATCGGCTTTTGTCATACGGGTTTGGTATGACATGAGGATGAGTAAATAATCACCTAGTTTTTGTTTTTGTGTGGACTGTTGGTGTAATGTTAATCTTTGAAAACATTAAGGTCACACTTTATTTTAAGGTCCAATTCTCGCTATTAACAAACCATTAACTATGACTTTTGCCTCAAATTCCTAATTTGCTGCTTATTAATAGTTAGTAAGGTAGTTGTTAAGGTCAGGTATTGGGTAGGATTAGGGATGTAGAATATGGTCATGCAGAATTTGTGCTTAGTAAGAATTAACAAACAGCTCATGTGTTAATAATTGGTCCCTGTACTAAAGTGGTACCAGCATTAATTTAGTAGTTTAATGTAATTTTTTTTTTAGCAAATCTCAAAATAAAAATTAATTTGCAAATTTAAAATTAAAACATTTAAAATTTTAATGTTTTTCTTTAAACTTCTATTTAGTGCTATTCATTTTAAAATGTGAATGCATTTATTAAATTATATTATAGCATTATAATACAAGAAAATATTTGATAATATCTGTGCATTCCGATTTTCCATAATTTTGTTTGTAATTTTGTCTCTAAACACAAATTGTCTCCATTTTTTTTTTTTTTTTCTTTTTCCAAAGGAAAACCCATACCCAGCAGTAACCATGCACCGAGTTCAGAGAACAGCTGAAAGCGCACAACACCGGCTCCCACAGACCTCTTTCCCACAGCTGGACGAGGTCTCCGTGCAGCTCTTTATAGACCACGCAGCGGCAAAACTCAAAACCGCCCCGCCTGTGGTTAAGGCCGAACTGAAGGGCATGGTCCCGACAGGACCTCCATTGGGTGAGATTGTAATTCTGATGTACAGGGCCTTATGATTTCCGTTATGTGAAAAAACATTAATGGAATCGCGGAATCCAGTCATAAAAATGGAATTTACTGTAAAACGTGGAATGTCATGGAATTTGCCAAATTTTAGATAGATGAATTAAAAGTAGGTCAGTACAATTAAATCAAAATGCGATAGACTAGTGTCAGTGACTATTAGGCCGCAAAAACACTATAGATATATTAATCCTGTATGTTCTGTGTGTCTCTTTGTGAAGTGAAGTGAAGTGACGTGTGGCCAAGTATGGTAACCCATACCCGGATTTTGTGCTCTGCATTTAACACATCCAAGTGCACACACACACACCGTGAACACACACCCAGAGTAGTGGGCAGCCATATTGCTGCAGCACCTGGGGAGCAGTTGGGGGTTCGGTGCCTTGCTCAAGAGTCTCACCTCAGTTGTGGTATTGAGGGTGGAAGAGAGCACTGGTTATTCATTCTCCCCACCGACAATCCCTGCCGGACCTGAGACTCGAACCTCAGTCCGACTGTCTATCCATTAGGCCACAACTGCCCCTAATGAATAGCGCAGACGCACGGTTTCGTTTACTACACACATAGTGAAGCGCGCGTGACGCTCGCTGCGTTTTCAGCCTCTGCCGCCTCAATCTATCAATACATGAACATAATCTCTAGAACTGCTCTGAGAGTCACTTAATGAGGATTTTACCGTTTCTTTTGAGAAAAAATTATCGTCATATCATATAAACAGAGAAGTTCGGTTTAACTTGAAGAAACTGTGACAGAAATATATTACTTAATGTAATGGTAGTACTACTACTACTACTAATACAATTATTAAAACATTATTTTTAAGGAATTTTTACCAGAAAAATTATTTACCAGAATTGATTTCCCTGAAAAATGTAAACACACAACACAGGATTTGTGGAGAAAAAAAAGAAAGAAAATAAGAATAAATTAGTTTTTTATAAAATCAATTATTTAGAGATGCTTTTGATTAAAATTTAATGAAACCATTAAAATGGAATCCAGAAAATTAATGGAAAACACAAAATTTGTTAAAAATGAAACTGAATTTGAGAAAAAAACAAACATTTCATAGGGCCTTAAATATAATTTTTATTAAACTTATAAATTGCTGTTAAATTGTGTAATTTTCATGATTTCAATTAATTAGACATGGTTTTTGATTAATACAGTTCTAGACAGAGTCTAGAAAAATAAAATGGAGGGGAAAAAAAACAGAATCCAGAAAAAAATTATATTTTTAGAAAAAATGGAATTTGGGAAAAAATAAAACTTTTTCCTATGGCCCAAGATGTAGCCTCCTGTGCTCAAATATAACATTGAAATAAACTTGTCATACTCTAACTGATGTGTACATAACTTTCTGCTGATCTTCATAATCTTCATGTTTTTATCTCTCTGGCTTGTTTCTAGGTGACATAGTGGACAGGAATGGGAATGTTCTGGCCAACAGCGCCAGGAGGTTAGAGGTGGTCAGGAACTGCATCACATACATTTTCGACAACAAGATGCTGGAAGCCAAGAAGGTACGCACCTCTTATTTATGCTTTTCTGTTAAACATAACCCAGATTTATGGTGTTTGTTTCTGCTAAAGCATTTATGATCTCAAATGAGTGTATTTTTGTGTATATGGGTGTGTTTTAACTTGTTTGTGTGTGTCTACAGTTAATGCCGGCAGTGTTACGGGCTCTGAAAGGGCGGGCGGCGCGTGTCTGTCTGACCCAGGAGCTCAACCTGCATGTGCTGCAGAACAGGGCCGTTCTAGACGACCAACAGTTTGACTACATCGTCCGCATGATGAACTGCACCCTGCAGGTAAAACACAGGAGTATCTTCTTTCAAGCAATCAGATACAGAGTGTTTATGAGAATGTTGTGCTGCAATAAGGAAGTGGAAAATAAGATGTGTTTATGATTGCTGTTGATTTATGTTATCATCAGATACCTCCATAAATAGTGTTATTCAAATGTTTTGGTGTCTTTGTATAAAATACGCTTCTATTTTTATTTTCAGGATTGCTCACATATGGATGAACATGGTATTGCTGCTGCCCTGCTGCCATTGGTCACTGCCTTCTGTCGGGTGAGTGAAGATGTGAATGAGTATTTGTAGGTGTACTATATTTTTTTTCTAGAAGCACATTGTGTGTGTATGTATATCTATATGTATATGTGTGTATTTGTATGTGTGTGTAATTATTTTGCAGTATTGGGGTTGGTGCTTAGTTTTAATCTAAGTGGAGTTTAAATAAGTTCAATTCAGATAAATATTTCATGTACGCTTATTTAATTATTTGGTAGATAGCTATCTATATCTAATAACTTGGATAATGTACCCAGCTTATTTTGTGGTAATGAATAGCTACGTGGACATATTTTACTGATTTGAGAAGTTCAATAATGATTATTGATTGCATGTCTCTTGTAATAAAGTACTGGATAAAGGGTGAATTTCCAGCATCTGTTTTTGTTACAGAAACTGGGTGGAGGCATCACCCAATTCGCCTACAGCTGCGTTCAGGAGCACATGGTGTGGATGAACATGCAGTTCTGGGAGGCCATGTTTTACAGCGACGTTCAGAAACACATCCGGGCCCTATACCTGGAGAACGGCGAGGAGGGAGACACATCCGGCCCTGTAAGTTATTTTATTTTATTTTATTTTATTTTATTTTATTTCCCTTTATTTTATTTTATTTTATTTTAAGCATATTAGAAAGATTTCTGAAGTATCACGTGACACTGAAGACTGGAGTAATGATGCTGAAAATTCAGCTTTGATCACAGGAATAAATTACATTCTAAAGTATATTAAAATAGAAAAGTTATTTTAAGTGAAATAGTATTTCACTATATGACCATTTTTGCTGTATTTTTGATCGAATAAATCTTTCAAAACATATTTCAAAAACATCTTACCAGCCCCAAACTTTTGAACTTAAGTGTACGTTCTTTGTTTTTATTAAAAAAAAGTTACAAAAAAATGGATGAATAAAAGATTTATTTTTTTTACTGCCACACTTTGCATTTGACCTTTGACCTCTGCGTCTTTCAGGATGGGGATGGCGTTGGGGGTCAGAAGCAGCTGATTGCACTGGAGTTGGCGTCTGAGCAGAGTCGCTTGTGGCCCACGCTAAGCAAAGAGCAGCAGCAGGAGCGCGTTCAGAAGGAAGAGAGCACGGTTTTCAGTCAGGCCATCCACTATGCCAACCGGATGAGTTACCTGCTGCTGCCACTCGACACCAGCAAGAACCGCCTCCTCCGCAACACCGGCCTGGTTGACGTGGAGAGCGTCAGCAACAGCTACGTCACCAACAGGTGTGTGCTGCTGTGTGTGGGCACAAAAACACATGGTTTGATAAAATGCAATGCAATGCTATAAAAAGTAAAATTAAATAAAGTAAAAAAATAAATAAATTGACCACTAATTTAGATTTTTGTTCGTTCAGTATTGCGGGCAGCATGGCAGAAAGCTACGACACAGAGAGCGGCTTTGAGGATGCTGAGAGCTCAGATGTTGCGAACTCTGTCGTTCGGTTCATCAACCGCTTTGTTGACAAAGTGTGCAACGAGAGCGGCGTGACCAACGAACACCTAAAGGCCCTTCACACAATGATACCAGGTAAAATTCTAGAGATTTAACCTGACATTGAAGCCATCAGTGTGTGTATGCATAGTGCAAAATTTGTCTTTTAATTCTAATTTTTTAAATGTTAGTATGCTATGGTGTTTGTCTTTTAGACATCGTTCAGATGCACATCGAGACATTGGACGCAGTTCACAGGGAGAGCAAACGACTGCCGCCCATCCAAAAGGTAACCAACTCATTGTTTTATGTTCTGCTGGGCAGGAAATGCAGTGTAGAAAACCAGGCAGATCCACTCACATCCCACTTCAGCCCCTCCACCCATGTGTCAGAGTGCCTTGGCAGGTACGTTTGCGAACCGCACTGCCTCACTGACCTGAGTGGCCTGAGTGATGCATGCTGGTCTTATTGGCCTGCTGTTTTGAGCACACTTTAGTCTGACATTCTGCTGTGCTTTCCTTTAACACAAGGGTTTGATTTTATCAAGGATCTTGGTACATTATCATAACGCCCTAGCAAAGCCTTCATGGTTTATTTCATATGTTTTGACATGAATTTATCATAGACATTTCAATTGTATTGCACAATCCACTTGTTCCTATATATAACCTCAGGGCAGTTTTAAAGGGATAGTTCACCGTAAAATTAAAATGATCATTTACCTCACACTTATGTCATTCCAAACATTTAATTTAATTTAATTTAATTTTTTAAATTTAATTTAATTTAATTTAATTTAATTTAATTTTTTATTTTTTTTTTTGCATTTACTCTCCCTCATGTCATTTCAGATATGTTTGGCTTTCTTTTAATTAATTATTTTATTACTTTTGAAATAATTTATTTTTATTCACCTTAATTAAATAAAAAATGATCTTCACCCTAAAATTATTAGTTCACCCTAAAACGAAAGTTATATTTATTTATTCGTGCTCATCTCCTTTCAAACATTTTATTTATTTATTTTATTTATTTTATAAATCATCTTCATTTACGCTCCCTCATGTCATTCCAGATATATTTGACTTTGTTTCTTTTAATTAATTATTTTAGTATTTAAAAAAATATATATTCACCTAAAATTAAATGAAAAATGATCTTCACTCTAAAATTATTATTTCACCCTAAAATGAAAGTTATATTTATTTGCTCATGCTCATGTCCTTCCAAACATATTATTTTATTTTATTTTATTTTATTTTATCGTGGTATATAAATTATTTTGATTTACACACCCTCATGTCGTTCCACATCTGGTTGATTCATTTTTATTTATTTAATTATTTGCTTCTTTATTTATATTTTATTTATTTACCGTAATTGTATAGAAAAGAACACCTGCTAAATAAACTACTACTTTTGTTTTCCATGGAAGAAAGGAAGTCAAATGGGTTTGGAACAACATGAGCAAATTTACTCATCTTGAACTACTCATTTAAGCATAATGGCAGAACAGTGCAGTGAAGTGTGATAAAGACCTTGCCGTGTTTTTGGACTCTATTTTCACTCTACTGAGTTCTAAAGAAAAGTACTCTGTGCTGGAGAAGCAGTCATGCATCTTTCATCACTCAATGCCTAGCAACCAGTGCTGTCACGGGACGCCAGCTTTGAACACTTTCCCAAGAAATCAAACAAGAGAGTGTGAATGGAGCCCACCTGCTGTACAGCGCTAGACAGATGGACTCAAGATCACTTCCCATCACAACAACACATTTCTCTGGAAGACAGTAGATGCTCGTGAGCACTGAATGTGATGAAACGTGCTCTTGCATAAGCAAGTCTAGAGAGTGTTTGGGTCTAGATGGAGAAATTGGCTTCGCTTCACTGTTTTTTTTTGACTCATAATGCATTTGTTTATTTGGGGAAAAAAGCTCAGTGGTATAAACATAGGCTATTTTTCCCAGATGAAAATGTTGCTTCTGGCATTTCTGGACATATGAAATTAAATTTTGAAGAACTGTGGGACAGAATGTTTTACATCCAAATTATAAATACACTTATCCAAGTATTACACTTATTGAAATGAACCCTGTTTACTTTGTAATGCATGTAAACTATCCTATTGTGCTTGATTCATCAGGGCTCATTATATAAAATATTTGTCTTTTGTAATCTTTCATCCAAATATTGCATACTGTTAAGCTTTTCTAAAATATTGTAATTTAAAAATAACTTATTTTTAATAATGTATTATTTATTAATAATTTAAAAAAAAATGTATTTAAGTAAACAAAGATGTATTTATTTTTGTTAATTTTGTTAAAAAAAATGCAATTTGCATTTGTTAAAAATCAGCAATTAAATTCAAGTAATTTATTAAAAAAATAATTGTAAAAATGTTAGTTTTTCTAAAATATTGTAATTTTAAAATTATTTATTAATAATTCAATTAAAAATGTAATTTAAGTAAAAAAGAGGTATTTTGTTTTTTACAAAATTGTAATTAGATTAAAAAATGGTAATTTACATAAAAAAACAAACAAATTCAGCCAATTTATTAAAAAAGTTAATTTAATTAAAAAAAAAATTAGAACATTTGATTAAAAAAAAAGTAATTTAAGTTAAAGTAATTTGGCAGTTTTTGTTAATATATTTTGCAATAATAGAAAATAATAATAATTTGATAACGAAGCATTACTTTTGTGATCTCTTATGTAACTCTGAAATAAATCACAGTACAGATTCAGTTTCATGTTGAACTGAAGCTTTCTGATGAATTTGGTTCATTAGACTAAAAGTGTGTTTACATGCTCAAGAAATGTCAAACTGACAGAGAGGAAATTTTTTTGTGATATGATTGATCAGTTTCCTCCAGTTCTTGATCTCTTGAAGCATTCTGCATGTTTGCAATGAAGTGTGGTATGAATTTCATATTTGAGCAACGCGTTCATGATATATACTGACTTTGCTTGCGCTGTCTCTCTGTTTCCTCTTTATTTTTCTCTTTGTGTTTCTCTGACTCCAGCCCAAGCTTTTGAGACCAACGCTGCTCCCCGGTGAGGAGTTCGTGATGGACGGCATGCGGGTGCACCTTATAACAGACGGCCGAGAGGAAGCCACGGGCGCCATGGGTGGTCCGCCCCTGCTGCCCGCCGAGGGAGCCATCTTCCTTTCTAATTACCGCCTCATATTCAAGGGAACGCCTACCGACCCTCTCGGTACGCTCCTATTGGTCTAAAGTGATGCTTCTTGATGGGGTTGATTTGTGTAGTTAGTTAAAAGCAGCTCACTTTGGTGGAGTCTCTGCAGTCGTGCCGTTTGGGATGCTGGTGGTCATGAATTATAGAAATTTCCTGCTTGTCTGAAGCAGTTTTCTCACTAACTTGTGCTCACATTGTGAAATTGAAAATGAAAATCAATGTGCCTGTTACACAAAAAGCCTTTTTGTAGGTGCATTAAATTTTGCCGTACATGTTTGTATTGTGCAGTTGGAGAGCAAGTGGTCACCCGCTCCTTCCCCATCGCCTCCCTCACGAAAGAGAAGCGAATCACTGTTAATATTCCCATGGATCAGTTAGTCCAGGAGGGTCTCCAGCTGCGTTCCTGCACCTTTCAGGTATTGGGTATCACCTGACCTTTCTCTGTTTCCTGTTTCTCCATAACTCAAAATACATTAAGTGCACAAAAATCCTATTCAGTTATTTCAGGTTAATATTATATATTTTAATTCTATTATTTTATTATAATTTTATATGTATTTATAATTCTTATTATAACTTATTACTTTGTTTTCAAGTTTTTTATAATTTAAAAAAATATATTTAATATTTTTTCAATTAATATTTAGGATGGTTTGGATGTCAAAGAAAAACTCAAAAGAATGACAAAGTAATTGCTTACAAATATTTTATTTAGCTATGTTTGTGAATTATTAATATGAGAATTGATCAAAAACCCTTCCTATTGTTAAAACAAACTTAGAATTATATTATATATTATGTAATTTTATTATATATATATATATATATATATATATATATATATATAAAACCCCTTCCTATTCAGTTAATACAGACTAGTATTATATATTAAATCATTTTATTTTTTTTTAAATTAATTATTTAAAAATATTTATTTATTTCTTACTCCTTTTTGAAGCTTATTTTTAAGGTGGATATTGAGGATTGTTTAGAAGCCCCCCCAAAAAAACATTTAGAGAGTGACCAAAAAAAAAACCCGTTTCTGACTTGATGGGTTTTGGTGCAAAAAAATGAATGCAAATATTTTATTTTGTATATTTGTTGTTTAGAAGCATTGAAAATTGATCAAGCCTTTACTCTTTACCAATTATTTCATTTTTTTTCTCTCTTGTAGCTGATGAAGATCGCCTTTGATGAGGAGGTTGCGTCAGATCTCGCGGAGGTGTTCAGGAAGCACATGCATAAGCTCAGATACCCACAGCACGTCCAGGGCACGTTTGCCTTCACCGTGGGTCAGTCTGCAAAGCTGGCGGTGGAGCACAAGACCAAGGACAAGAACCAGTCGCTAAAGTAAGAACTCAGTGGATGCTGACCTTCCTCTTTAAATGTGTTTGTCAAGAGTTTGTGTGACACTGCTCCCAGTAGACCATTTCAGTTTTCCCACCCTTTTTCTGTCTCACACACATGCAATTTCTTTCCCGATCCAGCCTCTTGCTGTTTGGGTCATGTGTCCCAGTAGCACTGGTTAAAAACCAAGAGAGAGGGGAAAGAAATAGCGTGTGGTGGCGCTGACAAGCAGTAAATTATTCAGCAGTGGAAATTGCAAAGGCTCCTGCGTTAAGATCCTGCATTAGCAGCAAATGGGTGTCAGGGCAAACTCAGATGCGGTTCTGTTTTACACCGCTCTTGAGGGCAGGACCAATCATCTTCAAACGCTTTTGAGAGCAGCTTTTAACGTTTTTGAAAAATACGCCATGACAACAGCTCAGACACTCGCTCATTTAAATGGCGAGTCTTCCCTCTAGACTTGGAAAGTGCTTGATACTTACAAACATGATTCATGTGAATTTTCATATTATTATTTTTATATTATAAAACATTATTTTATATTTGGTTCATTATTTTTATATTTAGCCTGAATATTAAGTAATAAGATATCTTGAGCTCATTATTCATACATATTTAAAATTTTAAGTACATGTATATGAACAGTAAAAAGAGTGTGTGTGTCTCTGTATGTGTGTAAGTATATATATATATATATATATATATATATATATATATATATATATATGCATGTAAGTTTTAAACATAACAGAAATCTGATTTTTCAAGTGATTAAAATATTTGAGCCGTTGTTTCTTCTAGAACGCTGTCTAAAAACCTTGTTAAAACCGCAAAGAGGACCATTGGGCGTCAGTATGTAACCCGGAAGAAGTATTCTCCACCAACCTGGGAAAACCGCAGCAGTTTTCAGTCAGAGATGGACGAGGATGAGATCTCTGGTAAGAAAAGCACAAAAACACACATTTCCAACTGATAGACTGATGTTTGCAATGGCTGATATGTGATTATGTAATATAATGCAACTTCTCTGACTGAGCAGTGTCTGAAGAGCCGGACCAGAGTTCGCTCACGCTCTCCTCCACCATCCGCTCGTCAGACCGGCAGACCATGAGTAATGTGGTCGAGCGGGCCTGTTGCCGGGACTACCAGCGGCTGGGACTGGGAACGCTCAGCAACAGCCTGACCCGCTCCAAAAACGAGCCCTTCCGGATCTCCACCGTCAACCGGATGTACACGGTCTGCCGAAGGTGAGTTCCAGAATTCTCAGAAACAAAAATTCAGTCACTGCTAAACCATACCGTTAGCATAGCAATTGGCTGTCTGTTTGTGTGTTTCAGTTATCCAGGGTTACTGATCGTGCCTCAGAGCATCCCCGATTCCACCATTCAGCGCATCTGCCGCTGCTACCGGCAGAACCGCTTCCCTGTGGTGTGCTGGAGGAACTCACGCACCAAAGCTGTGCTGCTGCGCTCGGCCGGCTTGCATGCTAAAGGCGTTGTGGGCTTCTTCAAATCACCCAATGCGCCCACTGCAGGTCAGAGCCAGAAGCAATAAAAAAAGAGATTGAAGCAGCTATTCTCTTATATTTATAATTATATATAATTATATATTTAAAGTTATTATATAGATATCCAATATCTTATTATATTTTTCAATAAATATTTAAATGTAGAAATGTGTTATTTTAATGTATGTGTGTGTGTGTGTATATACACACAATTATAGTATTTATTAATACTTTGAATTGGATTTATTTTATTTTTTATTATAATATATTAACTTTTATTATAATACATTTTATTGTAATTATAAATGATTTATAATATTTTTCAGTTTTTATTTTAATTTTAGTTTACATTTTAGTAATCGTGTAATATGCTTTTGTCATTTTAAAAAAATATTTAGCTTTATTTTTATTTTGCTTTGCTTTTTTTAAATTTTAGTAGTTCAACTTAACGTTTTTCATTTTATATTTTAGCATTATTTTAATTAGCAAGAACTATTTTTATAATTTTAGTTAACTATAACAACACTGGTAAATATATCTATTTATTATATCCATCCATGCTTTTTGCAGACACTTTTATACATTTTATTAGTTGATGAATTCCCTGGGAATTGAACCCATGACCTTTGGGGTGTTACTACTGTGCTGTGCTGTTTGATCTCTACTATTAAGCCCAGTTCTCTAACCACTAGGCCACATAAAGCAGATCAGAACAGGAAGAGATCAACCAGAGCATATTTATGGTATAAAACGAAAAGTAAACGTGTGTGTTTGGTTTCAGGCCCGTCACAGGCCGACTCCACCAGCCTGGAGCAGGAGAAGTATCTGCAGGCCATCATCAGCTCCATGCCCTCATACAGCGAGGCCAGTGGGAGGAACACGCTCAGTGGTTTCACCACCTCACACATGAGCAACTCAGGTTAGGGTTAACCTTTAACCCTGACCTTACTTAACCCTAACCATACTAATCCTCCCAGATAATGTCAATTAGGTATACCTTAACAATTCACTTGTGATATTCACTCCCTAATGTGTTATGTGTGTGTCATTTTTGGGCCTCAGACTCATCAGACAAGCTGAGGCAGCCTAAAATAGGAGCTTTAATGAAACAAGTCATGGGGACTAAAGAGGACGTGCCAGGAACCTTCAGTCGAGGAGGTGAGAGTGTGTTTTTAAGATCCTCACAACTTAACCCGCCATCCATTCCTCTGTTCCCAACCATTTATTAAGTTCTTTATTCAACTATAATTTTTGACATCCAATCCCATATGGTAGAGGAAGTCATTGTGTGCATTTTTTTTTTTTGTTTTTTTGCATTGGCTTATTATTGGCTGCCCGATTTTGTTTGCTGATAGTAATGGGCATTTTTATGTCATCTGACCTTAGCGCTGGGTCAGAGGGCAAGGGTCATCTCCCTCTCTCAGCCTAGAGTTTCTGTCAAGGCCCGCAACTCGCCTAGAGGTACAGTAGGCCCGCCCCTGCTCTCAAATCTAACCAATCAAATCTCTCGACAACGACGCCAGCGAGTTTGAGCACTAAGTGTCCATGTAGTGTTGTCATCCTCTTTGCCTGTGCTAACTAATCATTGACCACCATGTCTGTTTGATTTACTTGTATTGTGTGAGAGGATGTGATACGCATCTCATTGCATGTGATCCACCAAATTGTCATTGTCTTATTTGTCTGGTGTTTGTAGAAATCACAAATTCTCTATGCCAGTCCCCAAATAAACATGCAAATTCACACACAAATGATTCCACAAAGCAGAATTAATTGCTTGTTCTACATCAGTGAATGATTTTAATTGTTCTTTGTGTTTCCCAGGAAAATGGGGCAGTATTCGTGGTAGTGGGCGACTCAGCACGTATAACCCTGATGTGGGGAACAGGCTGGCTGGGAAAGAGTCCCCCCAGGCTAATGGAGGCCCATCCGAGACCTATTTCCTTCGCCAACAGAGAGCGTACCTCTACATCATTGGAGACAAGTCCCAGCTCAAGGTTATTAGCTTAAATATTTAAACTTTCATACAAATATGGCAACTTGTGATGACTTGAATTTCAATATTAGTTGATTTTCAAGACCTGTTACCAGAACTATCACGCAATTGATTTCTATAATTTTAAGATCTAATGAGATAATAGTGACGATGATCATTTTATTTAAATCAATCAAAGCTAAGCCCTCATTCTTCTTGTTGTGGTCAGGGTGGAAAGCAGGACTCCTTCCAGCAGTGGGAGGTGGTGCCTATCGAGGTCTTTGATGTACGGCAGGTGAAGAACAGTTTCAAGAAGCTGATGAAAGCCTGTGTGCCTTCCGCACTCAACACTGAACCAAACACAAACATGACCTTTCACCGCTGCCTGGAGGAATCGGAGTGGATGAATCTGGTACCTTACCCCTTTTCCCCTTTTATTTGGGTTAATTTAACACTTAAAAATACAGTGTATTGGTCAGTTGGTTCTACAATTTTTAATGTTCTTGATGTTTGTTTCCCATAGCTTCACAAGGTTCTACAGGTGTCCGTTCTTGTTGTGGAACTCCTGGACACCGGTTCCTCCGTCATGATTAGTTTGGAAGACGGCTGGGATGTCACAACACAGGTAGGACAAACACCTAAACATGCATGAGCTGTGCCTGCCATCAATTTTGTTTGTCCATGTCTGCATTAATGCTGTGTTGGATGTAGGTGGTGTCCCTGGTGCAACTTCTGTCGGATCCGTACTACCGAACGATTGATGGTTTCAGGCTGCTTGTGGAGAAAGAGTGGTTGTCGTTTGGTCATCGATTCAGCCACCGCGGAGCCCAGACACTAGCCAGCCAGAGCAGTGGATTCACGCCTGTCTTCCTACAGTTCCTCGACTGTGTGCACCAGGTATGTCTACTGGTGGCTGTCCGATATAGGTTTTCCAGTGGGTGGCACCAATAATCAGAGAGCAGAGTTGCTGATAATGTTCTCAACCTGCCCCATATTTGCTGGTTGAGAAATCACTATAACTTAGAGTAAATGTACATGCACATGCATTTGTGATGTATCTACGTATTAAAAAGTTTTCTTTTTTTAACTCTTTCATGTTTCACCATTTTCTTTATGCACTCAAATGGCATTATTGCATGATGGAGGTTTTGTTTGTTTACATGTATTCTTTATTCAGTTTTCCAGTGGAGCTGTTTAAATCTATTTCTGGAAAGTTCTTATCTTGTTCATCGTAAAACTTAGATCTGCTGTTTTGTTGAGTGTTGATAAGGACCACTTTCTTGGAAGGTCTTGTCCAAAGAAAAGGGGAAAAGAATAAACCTTATATGATTGCTGATAGTATGAGCAGGCACAGAAAGGGAGCTCGTGAATACATACACATACTTGTCCCAACTTCCTGCTTTGTCACTCTAAACAGACCACACCTTCAATGATGAGATAACTTACTATAACTCAGCCGGATTGCGCAAGCCTTATCTAGCTAATTTACCCTGAAGATAAGGACAGACTTTCTTTCCCCACACGTTTAAAGAATGAGATTGCTTAATAGCGGCATTTCGGAACAGTGAATCTGGATTTGACAAGAAATCAAAGATAGTTGTTATCTCTTACACAATGGACTCGATTATGCTTCTAGAAATCCAGGAGAGCTTGTTTCTTATACCATGTCCTTCTCGCTGATAAGGCAGTTTGGAAGAAGAAAACTTGCCCACTCTGTTCTCTGTTCCTTTGAATTGGCTTTTTCCTAAACACTAGGTCTCCACTTTACTATATAGGTGTCCCACAAGGTTCAGTCTCAGGCCTAGTTCTTTTTTTTTCATATACTGTATGGAAGTATTCTGTTTTCTGCAGGCATTTTTCTAATTTTGTTTCAAAGTTCTTAGTTTATAATTGTCATTTTTTTATGCAACAAAATGACTGGTAATTAATAATGTACCCCCCTTCCTTTTCTAGTAGAAGGCAAAATGGAAAAAGAAAACTTGCCCACTATTAAAATTGCTTTTATCTCACCACTGTGACTCTACTGTTTGTAAAAACCTTCATAAAAACTGTTCTGATTGATCAAAATTCATAGTAATGATTTTCAGATTAACTGCTTAGTTGTCCCACAAGGTTCAGTCTTGGGCCTGTTTTTTTGTCATATATACTCTTTTATATAGCTCTGTATTGTGGTGTTGGACATATAAATCTAGTTATTAAAATCCTAATTTGTTTTCAGTAATCTAATTGGTTTTCATTGGTCTAAAATCTGTTTAATGCTTACCTTACCTTATGTTTAATGCTAGCAGATTTAATTAATTGTTCTAAGATCTGATAGATGATTCTTCCCTCTGCTCATTTCCCAACAGATCCATCTGCAGTTCCCCATGGAGTTTGAGTTCAGTCAGTACTATCTGAAGTTCCTAGCCTACCACTACGTCTCCAACCGCTTCCGCACCTTCTTGCTGGATTCAGACTATGAGCGCATAGAGCTTGGTGAGTCTAAATTGCCTACCAAAAAATTAATCAACAACTTATTAAATGCTGCATAATGTCAGTAGGGCTGGGCGATATATCACATGCGATATGCATGCGCATCTCGTCAGTAAAGCCGGTTCCTTGATTCCAGTTCACTGACAAGCTAGGCAATATCGCGTTCATTATCGAAGGTGATTCATCTGCAATAATGAAAGCGATATTGCGTAGCTTGTCAGTGATCTACGGCTCCCTGTATTAAATGCCGCTCCATTTGAAAGCAGGTGATGGAGATTTACCACTAATCGAGGAACCGGCTTTACTGACGAGATGCGCATGCATATCGCATGAGATATATCGCCCAGCCCTAAATGTCAGCTGTCAACACGACTCTCATAATGAGATTGTGATTGAATCTTCTTTGATGTTATTGTACTCTCATTGTGTAATACTGTCAAAAGTCAAGTGATATATTACAGGAAGTTTCATGGTGCTTATTTATAGTATTCAGTCACTGAAACCTGTTTGGCCCTATCCCAATGTATTGTCTGTGCAGGTGTCTTGTATGAGGAAAAAGGTGAGAGGAAGAACCCTCAGGTGTGCAAGTCTGTCTGGGATTACATTGACCGGCTCAACAAGAAGACCCCCATATTCTACAACTACATGTTTTCACCTGAGGAGGAGGAGGTAACTTTGTAATTTTGTTCTGACATTCTTAGTTTAGTTTGAGAACATAGTTCGAAACAAAATGTGACTAAATGACTCTAGTGCCCTCTGTTGGTTAGTGTGTGTAACTTTCCTTTCTTTTGTCTTGCAGGTCTTGAAGCCCTACAGTTTTATCTCCAACTTGAAGGTTTGGGACTTTTACACTGAGGAAACGCTTTCTGAGGGTCCGTCCTTTGACTGGGAATTAGTGCGTGGTCGGCCGGAGAAGCCACAGGAGGAAGCCGGTGATAGACAGGAGACGACGGCCCCCAAGTCCCAGCGGAGGATCGTCTGGCCTTGCTATGACAGCCTCAGTAAAGTACTACCTGATGCCATCACCAAACTCTTGCAGGTGAGAAATAAAGCAGAAGTTGTAATTATAATGAAGTTGTCTTCATACATGAATGCTGATGACCTTCTTAATATATATTTATTCAGGATGTGCAGAACTTGGAAACTGAGTTGGGACAACCTACGGAAAAATGGAAAGACACATGGGACAAGATTAAGACGGCCCAACGTGTTGAGTCCAGACTAGAGAGCAGGGTAAGAGACTAATTACCATCTTACCTTTATCTACAAATTACTAAAGGGATGTGTAGTAATATTTAGTTCCTCTTTCCCCAGCACTCCTTCTCCAGCTCTCTGCTCATGTCATCTAATCTGAGTCACCAGCGGCGCTCTCAGGGTGTGTATCTGCAGGAGAGCGGGGTCGGCTCCTCCATCAACCTGGCACTGGACTGTGAGGTCAGCGCCACATCCACACCTGCAGCTGGTCGACCCAGTACCAGCACACTCTATAGCCAGTTCCAGAGCACTGAGAGCGAGAACAGGTCTGTGAACACACTCTTCATCGGCCACCCTGGGTCTGGTCTGTTTTTGGGGCAATGACATTTTCAACTTTAGTTGTTTTTTTTTTTTTTTTTGTTTTTTTTTTTAATTAAATGTCAGGTTAAAAGGTTAAGATTTTATGAATGTATAATGGAAAGTGTAAAGTATATTATAGTTTCCCCTCCCCAATTTTTAAGAATTTTTTAGTCTTCACTAGATGTCTGTCTGTGTGTGTGTGTGTGTGTGTGTATGTATATATTCACAATGTTGTTCTTTACCAGTGTTGTCATTGTAAAACTATTAAATAGTAACTGACATGATGTAATACAAAATAAAATAAAATATAAATATTAGATGGAAATTTAAAAAAAAAATTAAATTAGAAATGTTGCCTTGGCAGCTAACTGGAATAGATAAGTTTAAGTTGAAGTATTAAAATGTCTAAAATTGAAATAAAATTATCTAAAGAATAATAGAAATATTTTAAAAAGCACATAACAAAATTACTAAAATTTTAAGTAAAATGAAAATGAAAATTGAGTGCATAAATAATACTAAAATATTTTTTTATTTTTACAAATAATGCGCACATTTTCTAAATATATTTTAGCATATATAATTGATGTCATTTTTATATGAACTCAAAAACTATATCTTTAAAGCATTGCAGAATGCTCTTTACTGTAACTTTGAATGCTTGAAGATTAGAACATCCTTTGAATTAAAATGTAATAATTTTTCTTTCTTTTTTTTTTTTTTTTGGATGTAGGAGCTTTGAGGGTATTTTATACAAAAAAGGCGCATTGCTGAAACCTTGGAAACCGCGTTGGTTTGTACTGGATAAGACAAAACACCAGGTACTTGCTGCACTGAAAACTTTTGTTTTGGAACTGTAATTGATTCAGTATACAAAGCTTGCATGTTTTATGTTAAATTTTATTATTTTGCAATATGTTTTTTCCTTGCAATATGTTTATTCCTTTTCTCTTTTTCCTAGTTGCGATACTATGAAACAAGGCAAGATAAAGAGTGTAAGGGAGTGATTGATCTAGCCGAAGTGGAATCTGTCACTCCGGGGACGCCCACAATGGGAGCACCTAAAAACATAGACGACAAAGCCTTCTTTGATGTAAGACCTCTATAATCCCATCAGCGCATGTTGCATTATTTGTCCATGATTCATGATTAATGTTTTTCCCCTTTCTTTCAGCTCAAGACGACCAAAAGAGTGTACAACTTCTGTGCCCAGGACATCACAAATGCACAGTTATGGATGGACAGTATTCAGAGTTGCCTATCTGATGCGTAAGGGGAGGAGCTTTGCAGAGGACAGAACTGTGACACTTTGTGGGGGGCGGAGCCAGTGACAGACAGTGCTCATGGCAGCGCTTCCCCGGCGTTTACAGAGGGAAGTTGGAACGAGCTTCCGAACTGGTGGTATTGAACTTTACGATGTCGCACTTCACCACATTTCAGCGTTTTTGTTTTAAAAAAACATGTCGAAAAACGAAGAAATCCCTTAAAAACTGATATCTGTGGACTCGCCCATGCTCGGCTTGTTTTAAACAGACCCATACGCCCTGGATGTTGTCCTACGCTTGTTGGAAAAGGCATGACCTACGATTCTTCATCCCATATTGCTCAAATACTGCCAATGGCACCTTTCAGCTATGCAGGGGCCCAAAAAAATGCCCAATAACTAGCCACAGCTCGCAAAAGAGTGACGTTTAACCCCTTCTGATCTCCTTACTGTCACTATGCCACTGCTTGCAGTCGTCCACGGAGTCTGGACTCGCACATCACAAATTCTGCCTTCTCATTGGATGGTCAAGTTCTCTCGCTCCCTTCTGATTGGTTGGCTTTGTCCGTGCAACGGTTCATGAAGGATTTTGTGTTTTCTTTTACATTATTTACATCAGAATAATATAAAAACGTTCATTCTCGGCACATTTGACCAAGTCCAAACAGTTATCAAGATGCCATCCGGAGATTCAGATTTGACAGTTGACAAACTAAATTCTTAGGTTCTTCCTATGAAAATTAAAACCACTATTGCTATTGAGAATTTAAGGGATGTTGAAGGAAAAGGAGGGATGTGTTTTGTCATAATTTATGCACAGAAATACAATTCTTTGATTTTTAGAAGACGAAAAACGCAGACTAAAAGGGGGAAAATGGTGTGTGGATGGGTTTTATAACCTCTTCGTTTCATCAAGTGTCTGTTTACACCAATCAGAGGCCAGAGACTGGAGCGGCTCGCCATGACACCTAGATTCGGCATCATTTCCTGTAAAAAAATATGCGAACTATAAATATGCATTCTAAAGGGGTACAAACTCTCAATTGGAAATGTATTATTGGATCTGAATGAGATATCATACCTGCCATATCTTATTTAGTGAGCTTTTTTTCACTAAAAAACTGAATCAGCCTGTCCCAAAATCAAATGCCGGTTGTCATGCGCTTCTGTTCTCCAGCCTCTGTGCCCTGGATCTGTCAGAATCAGTGTTTTAGTTAGTCTGTTACCTGTTCTGTTGAATCCTGTACATAGAGGAGTTTGTTTATATTATTCCTTTAGAGAAAGAGTCTATTTTGCTGGACTTGGTGAGGATGCATAAAAGTATCACCTGTTTATCACAGGACTGCACTGTTGCAGGGTTGTTTTTTTTGTTTTGTTTTTTTAAATTCCAAATACAAGAACTAACACACATACACAAACACATGGTGTAAAATAGGGTAATACTTAAGAATTGTTGACAACGAAATTTGAATTGTAGATTTTTGTTCCAATAACTCCCTTGTATATAATACTCAAATATGTATGTTAATGGTAGTAATTTATTTAACTTTGTCTCCTGAATATGACAGTCTTCAGAGCACCACTTAACTTTTAAATTAGAAATCCAATATGTGCCATTGTTTATCTCTGTGTTAACGTGACTAATGATATATTTTTTGGAAACCTTCAGATGTGACTCATAAATAAACCCTAAATTTCTTTTTCTTTTTTTTTTCTCTTTAAAATGATACTTGCTCAGTACAAGTTCGCGTAATTTGAGTCCTAGGATGTCGCAGGTTTCATAACATTTGAGCGAAATTATATCAAAAACTGCATAACATTTTTAATTATTTATTTTTCATACTTTTTTAATTCGATTTATTTCATCTGATCCAGGTTGTGTTGTCAATCATGCCATATATTTTTTAGGATTAAACCACTGTGGGGTTCATGGCCTCCTGACATCTCTGTGTGTGCTGCTTTTGTCTCTGTTTACTAGTGTCACTGCAAAGTTTTATATTAATTTAAAAATTAGAACACATAAATATCCTAATCCTTCATTAAAACATCAGAATGTGGGAATACGACTCTGTGTCAGTCAAACTGGGTGAGGGAGGTGAATAATTTTACTTTTTAGTGAAATTAGAAGCATAAATCATAAAATAACCCAAGAAATAATAATTGTATCATTTACTTAACCTCATCTTGTTCTAAACCTGTATGATTTTACATTACAGTAAAATACATTAAATAGACATTATAGGCCAAATGATGGCCTCTTTCATCATTCACTTTCATTGTAAAACACTGCGGTTAAATCTTTTTTTGTGTTCCACGGAAACAGTAATACAGGTTTTGTGTAACATGAGGATGTGCAAATAATTTTAATTGTAAAACTTCAAAATCATTTTTGTGTGAACCATCTCTTTACGCTGCATTTTCTAAACGCACATGTACAAGGATTTATGTAGAGACCAATAGCTCCATCTGCTGGTAATTTATTAACATGACACTAGCTGTAGCTTGGTAATAAGATGTTTTGCAAGCTCAATTCAGATCTGATATTCACATTTAACATGGATAGCAATAGTGACGTGAATCAAGCATTTAATTCTCAATATTTTTTTCTTTAACTGACAGAGAACGATACACGCAGTACGGTTTTTCCAGCCTCCTTAATGAATGTATATATAAAAAAAGAAACGATTGATGTAAAAAAAAGACCACAGGCGGATTCTCGTGTTCGTCAGGCCTTCGATAGCTCAGTTGGTAGAGCGGAGGACTGTAGTGGGTTAAAGCTGTAATCCTTAGGTCGCTGGTTCGAATCCGGCTCGAAGGAAGACGTTTATTTGTTTCGGTTCTTTCGCAACATGCGGTTTTAAATTAGCATGCAATTGGTAATATTTGAATATGTGTCATACCTATTTTAAATATAATAATAACCTACATTAACATAATTCAAATCTTACGATGACCTAAAAACTAATGGTTATGTAAAGTAACAAGTAAGTTCCAGTGTAAATAACATAATAAGAGCCCTTCGATAGCTCAGTTGGTAGAGCGGAGGACTGTAGAGATTTGATACTGATATCCTTAGGTCGCTGGTTCGAATCCGGCTCGAAGGAGACAACTTTTTTTTTTTTTTGTTACATTACAACACTGAATAATTTCATTGCAAGTGTATACTGATGCTTCAGTACCTCGGCCGGCTACATGACGAGTATCTGACATTACATTTAACTTCGCAAACAATGAAAAGAAGAATTTTTTTGGCTTTTCTTTCCTAAGTTTTCTAAGTGTTCTTCATATGAATACAAAACATTCCAGTATCTTTAAATATAGTCGATAAACACATATTTACTTTATTTTTTAAACATTTTATTATTATTTTGACAGTCACGATTGGGACTTTTATTTTGGAAGGGACTTTACAGTTCCTGTTGTTGTGACGCCAATGACGTAAAATCATATTCACGCTGTTCTCACATGGAAACCTAAACATGGAGAATTCAAGCACAGAGAACGTAACTGATGGCCAGGTAAAGAATGTTTTATAGCCTTACCTATGTTTTGATCGTTCATATTAGTTTTGGCAGACTTGGTACGTACTGAATTCCTACTAACGGTTAGAAAATTGTACATCTGTAATTACTTTAAACGTGAATTATAAATGAGCATGTGTTTCAACCCTGAACAGTACAGTTACAATTATGAACTGGTGGTGGATAATGCAGCTCACACTGAGAGAATGAAATATCAAATGCAAGTCACAACATTACTGTCACCCTCCTCAGTTACTTTAATCTTACATTCTGATTACTTAAAGGGGCCCTCGGTATTTTTCCAAATTAAAATAAGTATCACTCATAAAGCAATGAACCGCACTTATGAGACATCATTAAAATGATGTACACTTACGTTAGATGAAGAACTGACATAAGTCTTCCATCTAGAAAAAGACTCTTTTATTTTACATGTGGCGGGTCGCCCCACTGTGTTGATATCACGTGACCCTATCATGTAGTTTACCGCGTTATAACAAAAACAACGATAATAATATATTTGCGTAATTATTTTTTATATAAAGTGCTTTAAGTCAGGTCAGTGCTCAAGCCATTTTTTAAAGCATAAACATAAACGTATATAAGAACAGAAGGCATAGTCAAAAACGCGGCAGACATTTGAATCAATTTAAATGTCAGAAATATAGATTTGACACATGTGCAACCCACAATCTACAAGTGTAATCATACTCCAATGTTGTTCTTCTCATGTACTTTTGCATTGTTATCTTAGATCACAATAATATTTGTATTGTGCTTTAACTGTTACAATCTTGTTGCTTTTACAGAATCAAAATCAAGAATCTGAAAAAGAGAAAATGGAATCGAATATTAATAATACACAGTTTCAGACTAAAACCACATGTGATCAGAACTTTGGTTCTCAACTTGGACCAACAGATGAGCCATGCACCAGTGGTCAGTCTGAACAACTTGGAGATCAGTGCAGCAGAGGTCAGCTTGGGCCAATAGAAGGCCCGTGTGCACCTGATCAGTCTGTACACACAGGAGATCAGAGCTCCAGTGGTCAACTTGAACCACCATTGGAAACATTTACCAGTGATCAGTCTGGACTGACAAGGGATAAGAGCTCCAGTGGTGAACTTGGACCAACAGCAGAACCTTTCACCAGTGATCAGTCTGGACCGACAGGAGATCAGAGCTCAAGTGGTCAACTTGAAGCGTTCATGAATGATCAGTCTGAACAAACAGGAGATCGGGGCACTGGTGGTTCATCTGGACTGACAGCAGATCACTGCACCAGCATTCAGTCTGATCAAACTGGAGATCAGAGCTCCAGTGGTCATCTTGGGCCAACAGGAGAACCTTTAACCAGCAATCAGTCTGGACTGGCAGGAGATCAGATCTCCAGCGTTCAGACTGGACCTGAAGAGATCCAGAGTGGAATTGTGGTTAGCCCACACTCTGGGACTGGATCATTGGGTCTGCTGAGCATGCAGTACAGAGGAAACAGCTCAGATGACAACTGTTCAGACAGGTAAAATAATAAGACATTAAAATCTGTGCTTTGATATCTTCAGTTAAGAACCTCCTTCTGCCCTAGCAGCATCATATAAAAAAGCTAATCTGAATGATTATTGATTATTTAATGATTCTTATTTTTATATGATTCAGTGACTCAGACTCTTCGTCCTCCACATCCTCCTCTTCCTCATCCTCAACCTCTTCCTCCTCGGAGCCTTTTAATTTAGTGATGAACAATGCAGAAGATGATGATGAAGGTGTTGCCATGGGCAATGAGAAAAAGCCTACACCATTGAAAACCCAGGATGAGCTGCTTATCGAGGTGAGGGGGAGGAGCTAAGTGGCAATTTATAAACTAAACTGATGCTTCTTTTGGCAAAGTTTCTCATTTTCCTGAGCTGTCCACTTGTGATCGAATCAACCAAGAGCGATCTTAATATCAGACATAAAAGAGAATGATTTTTAAGTTATCTTCTCTTGTGTAGGACCTTCCTGCAGTGGAGAACCTCCACATCAGCCTTCCAGAAGACACAGAGATGGAGCCCATTGGGACAATATCAAGCGTTGTGGAGCAATTAGGTATACAGGCATCTACCAACCTCAAAGCATACATTTCCTACCGTTCAAGATTTTGAGGTTAATGTTTTTTAAAGATGCATTAAAAATACAGTAAAAATTAATAATGTGAAATATTATTACCTAAAACAACTGTTAATATATTTTAAAATGTAATTTATTCCTGTGATGCAAAGTTGAATTCTCAGCATCGTTACTCCAGTCTTCATTGTCACATGATCCTTTTTTTTTATTATAAATAAAAAAATATTCATCAGCTACAATTTAGCATTAAAAAACAATATTTTTTTCAACTTTTTTTCCTGTATTTTTACATCTTCACTGAGAGGCACCATGCAGGTTTTGTCTTGGCTGAATTTAGAGGACATTTCATACAAAATTGATTTATTTTAGTGATTGTGGAGTCGTACAAGAACACACCACCACTGAATGAAGACAGTGTGTTATTCACCAAAAACAGAATCTCTATTGGCAAGGTCAGTAACCATTATACTTCCGTGGCCAATTTTATTTCCCAAACTTTTGTAACAATCCATAAAATTATCTGCTGTCTTATAAGGTGGTGATATATAGTACACTATAACATCTTGTTAAAGACTTTTCATATTGTGCAGTAATCAATAGTTTTGTGGGACTAAAATATTGTTGGTTTCTCCTTAGATCTTTGAAGTGTTCGGTCCAGTTTGTCAGCCCTACTATGTTTTGAGGTTCAACTCCCATGACGATATCGACCGGAAAGATCTTAAAATTCGAGATACAGTTTACTTCGCCCCCAAAATTAAAGATTTCACAGACTACATCTTTACACAGCTACTCCAAGAGTGAGTACCTCACCATTTGAGAAAACTTGGGTGTGCCTCAGTTTTACTGAAATACAGTATCTTTAATGCTGTTCTGCTGTGGTATTTTTCCGAAAAACATTTACAAATTATTTCTCTCAAACAAGGACCAAGGGCTCAGATGCATCATGGAAAAATGATCAAGAACCACCCCCCGAGGTAAATGTTAATCTATTTTATAACAGTTATTTAGGAAATCAGGTCAACAAAGCCTTAAACTCTATGGAATAGAGTGATATCCTGCCCTAATAGTGTTTCATCAGTATTATCTGTTATTAAGTGATGGTTTAACCTCTCCACTGATTGGTTTTTATTCTGTGTGCATGTAGGCACTTGATTTTAGTGATGATGAGAAAGAGAAGCTGGCCAAACAGAAGCTTAAAGAGCATAAGAGACGGCCACAAAACGATTCTGACTCAGGTGAGTCAAATTTATCTTTTTTTTTTTTATTACCGATGTGAGTTGAATTCGAACCTGGATGAGCACCACGAATAATGTTTATATGCGCTAACTGCTCTGTTAACCACTGTTTTCACTTTCCAGAGGATGAATCGGACGCCCATAAAGGTCCGCCCCCTCATAAAGCCGGTCGGCGGAAGCCCCGACAGAACCGCAACGTTCCCCGTGGGCAGTACCACAATCGTGGCGGCGCTTTTCATAGCAACTATCACGCTCGCCCCCCCTTCCCACCTGACTACATGTTCCCCCCTCCAGATCCACACATGTTTCCTTTCCAGGGCCCAATGATGCCACCCTTTCCCAGACCTCCACCCTTTCACATGGGAATGGCCCCGTGGCCCCCAGGGCCCAATCAGGGCTTTATGTTCCAGCCCCCACCTCCACCTCCTCCACCACCGCATAATCAGTAAAGCTGTGACTGAATCCTCTTTACAACCTGCGCCCTAAAAGGGATCACAATCTTTGCATACTAATACAACTGTATTCTGGTGTATAGTATGAGTCAAGCATAACTGTATATTATTAGAGTGCAATTTTTCATTTTGTATTAAAAATGATTAATTTTCATTTTCATTGTGTCTCTTTCACGGTTCTCTATTTTTGAAGCTGCTTTATTCCATTTATTACAAGCACACACTAAAAAATTAGATAACTGTTGTTCCTGATTTTCATAGCACAGCTCAGAAGTAGAAAAACAAAATGTTGATTTGATGAATATTACATAGTGTGAGGGGGAAAAAAATAACTGAGAAATATAAACCAGCTATGAGAAGGTGTGATAAACACTGTCATCTTTATTCAGTGGGTCAATATACCCATATGAATACGCCCATGATGGAATTAATTCAAATGTATGTTTCTCAAAGTCTGGGACATATTAGAGGTAAGTACATTTCTTATTGTTTCTCCATTAAATATATGAATTAATACTGATTTGATGCAGCTGACATTTGAGTTGGAGTTTTAAGGCCTAATTTTGTTTTAATGTTAATCTATTTCAGGTGATTTATTACAACAAAAGTTTTCCAGCCAAGAACAGTTTCTAGAAAATATTGTTATTACTGACAGTATTTAATTACCAATTTTGTAAAGGCATTTGGTGAATGAAATTAGTAATCCCTATGCTCTACCTTTGGGTTAATAAAGCAACATGAAGTTGATTCTGGGCTTCATTAACTCCAGGAAAGCATTTATTTATTGCACAAGGTGATATTTAGTCCAGTGCTTCTCAACCTTTTCGACTCCAAGGCCCATCTTTTTCCAAGACAATATTCAAAGGCCCTCCTATCTAAGATAATAAAAAATAAATAAACTCAGAAATAGCATGTCAGTTTAATGTTGTATATCTTTCTTTACTTAAGCCTTAGACTTATTGGAGCCCCTCTTGAAGTTTGCTGAGGCCCCCTGTTTGAAAACCACTGATTTAGTCCAATCTGTTCTACAATCAAAAATCATGCCCCTGGTCTATTATGTTCAAAATAGCATTGTTTTCATGCCCTATCCCATGATCCCATATCCCTTTTCCTACTGATATTATGAATGTCCCGGGATGCTCTTGTCTTTGTTGTTTAGAAACTGTAATTCTGACCTCAGCAACCCAAGCGTTGTGACTCAAGGTCGCAGTGTGTTTCCAGCAGATTGGCAGTGCCCAGGGCAACGCAATCCATCTGGGAACTGGCAGTTTCATACGCTTTCCGTGCAATATGGGGCACCTGGATGGAAAGCGTGGACTGCGATTGCTATCTCAACCATGTTTGAAGCTCTGAAACAGTGTTACAGTGACATGCCTCATTTTATAACTCGGGGTGCATTTACATTTTTAATCATTTAAAAAAAAAAAATCATAAATCTACCTTAAAGAATTTTATGAGATGTTATGCAGAACACCAACCTGTGCGGATATTAAATATACTGTGTAAATATATGAGAAGCAGCATTCTAGTTATTTAAAATGAAAAAATAAAAATAAAATACTTTGCAAGTAACAGTTGACCAGAAACATTAACTACACGTTGTTAGTTCATATGTATCTCCTCTGATACAGCGAAGGTTCAATTTATTATTAAAAAAATTTAAAATATATGGCATTTCAGAAATTCATTATCATCAGTGGATCACACAGTCCGATTATGACATCTGTTATCCACCAATTGGCTCTACATAGTAACTTAGTTGACAAGTAACATAGTTGACAATTTCACCATTTTGATTTATAATTTCAAAGGCAGGCCTCATCTGGCCAACCACATGATATTTTCTAGACCAGGTTAACCTATGTTTGAATATGTATTTAAACTTAAATCATGAAATAAATCATGTAAAACAATATACCCAACATACTTCCATGGGGTTATTTGGTCAGTAACATGGCTGACAGAACATTTGCAGACATAAAAAATAGGGCATTTTATATATAAAATGAAAATTGGTAGGGGAAAAAATGGACACGAAGGCCTAGTCTAAATTGTAGGCTATCATATCGATCCTTTGCTGTGGCAGATCGTTTGTTTCTGCAGTTACAAAGGAGTTTTTGTCAGTTTGTTGGCTTTGAGCTTAAAACATCGATTCCCTTCAAGCTATTTTAGTGTGTTTACGTGAAACGGAGAGAAAATGACCGAAACTGAGCGTGTTAACGGACTCCCAAATAAACAACACGTAACCTTGAGCAGGCGTAGCTGTGTAAGTATGTGGTTAAACTTTCAGCTTACACTTTACACAGGATCCGTTCCGGTTTCTGATGCCTTTCTTCATTTAAGGGGAAGATTTTTGGCCTCGTTTCAGCTGAGATTCAGTTGCCTTTCAGCGGACCTCTCGGTTGCCAAGCAACGCCGTCAGGTTCCTGTGACAGAAGCAGCTTGTCGCGGTTTTCCTCTCTCGCTCGTTGACACACGGTCTGAATGGATTTGCAAGCAGAGCTTCTGCGAATGGCAATTTTGGCAAAATGTCTCTCAGGTCAGGCAGCTGTAGTCTCTTAATGAGTGAAGTAAAGTTCCGTCTCTAACTGTGGCAATTGGTAAGAGTAACATCTGCTGCACATTGCATCTCCTACAGGCCATTGTACATTGATAAACACGCGTGAGAAGGCTAATCTGACCAAGATGTGAGTCACAAATAAGAGTTCTTGTCTCCTCACTAGTGTATTTTTAATTAAACGATCCCTCCTGGCATTTCTAGCCTAAGCGTGTTTGTTTATAGCTTTTAGAATAGCATACTTGCTACTTTTTCTTTAGGCTACGTAACGTTACGTACTGTGCGCAGTAGGATCAGTGATATTTTATGGTATTATGGTGAATTCATGTAAATTGGGACACTTTTTGCCATTGAGTCGACTGGGGAAAATGGCCCAATTAACCCTGCATACTGTTATAGTTTTCACTTTTCAATAATACTTTGAATTCGTTTTATATTTTCAATTTTCAATTTTAGTTAAAATTTCAGTAATTTTATGTACTTTTGTCATTTTTAATGTTGCTATGTATGTTCCGCTTAATTTTTAGTTCAGTTGTAATTTCTGTGTTTTGACTTCAACGTATTTCAGTTAGTTGCCAGGAAAACATTTCTAATTTTTAGTAATATAATTTCTAATGTTTATATAATTTCTCATTTTTATTTTCTCAATAATATAACGAGCACTACAAATGTTACTATTTGCTATTTATTTATATTTGTTAATGTGTATTTGTATATTTTTTACTATTTGTTAATAAACCTAAATAGTAGCATTAAAAATGGAGACCACCACAAAATGATCAGTTTCTCTGTATTTACTATTTATAGGTATGTGTTTGAGTAAATTGAACATTTTTGTTATATTCAGCAAAAAATAAATAAATAAAAATAAAAAAAGATACTTGGTCAAAATAACAATACTCTGCTTTCAGACCTTGAATAATGCCAAGAAAACAAGTTCATATTTATTAAAAAAAAAAAAAAAAAAAAAAAAAATTATACTTTTGGTTTTTAATTTGTTACTTTGCAGTCATCATAGACCCAAAATGTATAACAGTGCAAAAAAGCATCAAGATGTTCTCAAAAGCCAGCTGAATTGAATCTGTGAGACAATGGACCACACAAAGCAATCGAGCAGTTAACAGATGAGAGAAGAGCAAACTGAGGTAAAAGATAAAGGGGGAGCAAGAGAGCCTGAGCGAGTGAGCGAGCGAGAGAAAGCGAGGGGGAAGGAAGGAGGGAGGGGAGGAGAGAGGACGGCACGCAGTAAACGACACACATAATGCACAGCGAGTAACGGGAACGTAAGCTGTCAGTGTCCTGAGCTGCAAACAGATCTCATTAAAGGTAAGCAGAGCAATGCTTTCTGTGTGTTTGAATCCTCATGTTGCTGAAATACCCTTGATGCTGTGCAGGGTTTCAAAGCTTTGTTTTGTACAGAAGAGACAATAAGAAACAGAGAGCAGAGGAGAGAGGGAGAGAACTGCACAGTTGTTCAGGAAGAGCAATAAATCATCTGTAAGCAGTTTAGATGGTGATTTCTGCAGTTGTTTAGAGGGATATTGAACTGATCTGTGTGTATTTGTGTGTGTGTGTGTGTGTGTGTGTGTGTTTCAGGATGTATCGACCGTCGCAGCAAAGTGTGTGTGGAGCCTGACATTCCTCGCAGGGCTGTGTGTGATCGTCCCTCCTGTTTTCTGACCATTATCACTGCGCCTGCTTCATTGGCGAGCGTGTGTTTGGACATCTAACCCCACTCTAACCCCCCACACCCCCACTTCCTGAGGCCCGTCGCCACGACAACCATGGACTGCGGATTGCGTCTGCCGCCCGTCATTGAGGAGGTCTTGGATCCTGCAGGTGTGTGTGTGTGTGTGTGTGTGTGTGTGTGTGTGATGCATCTACAGGTGTTCATTTGTGCAATGGTGCATGGAAATAATTATTGTTTTCTCTCCCCCTTCCTGCATCTGCATTGTTATCTGGTCTGTCATGAGGCAGAAGGTTGTTTGGAAGGATGAGACGGTCTTGCTGTCTTTGTCTGATGTTAAATAAAGACAGAGAGCTGTATCAGTGTCAGTCAAAGGAAAGGTTATGTGTGTATCTTGGTGAAGAAAGATATGTGTACGTAAACAACAAACCTCAAAACCTCAGAAACTGATATTATGATGTGATGGTGGTTTTCTGTTTACAAGTTGTCTAGTGCGACTGCTAGTAAAATGTGTTAGATATTAAGATTTATTTTCAGATAATATGTTTTGAATTAAATGTATTTTTCTTATGTCATTGGCAATTTTTTTTGTTTTTGAAATCGAATAAAATTTAGTTAATTTTTTATGCTTATTTCACTATTATTAAATAATAATAATAATAATAATAATAATTTACCAATGGGGTAAAAAATAAACCCTGAGAAACAGAATTCTTAGCATGTTTTAATGATCTTTTTTGACAATTTTTTAAGTGTTTTGTTTATTTATTTTTGTTTTACTGGAAAAACATGGATTAGGATTGTTTTAAAAAAACATATATTATAGCAACAACAACAATAAATAATAATAATAATAATAATAATAATAATAATAATTTGTAATGCCATAATGCTTTCATTATTATTATTATTATTATTAATCTATCTATGTGGATTATTATTATTATTAATAATACTAATACTACTACTACTAATAATAATCTATCCGTGTGGATTATTCTTATTCTTATTAACTTAAAAATGGAATTGCAAAAAATAAAATAATAATAATAATAATAATTTGTAATCTATCTATGAGTATTATTATTATTTTTATTATTCATCTATCCATGTGTATCATTCTTATTTTTATTAACTTAAAAATTGAATCGCAATAATAATAATAAGAATAAGAATATGATAAGAAATATATGTAATCTATATGAGAATATGTAATCTATCTATGCGTATTATTATTCTTATTCTTATTAACTTAAAAGATGGAATTGCAAAAAAACAAAAACAAAACAATAATAACATTTTTAAATACTTTTGGGGGAATAAACTTTCAAATAAATTAGTTGCCTCTCTGTTACATGGGCATATTAAGAGATAGGGAAAGTATTAAAAAAAAAAAAAAGTTATTTACGAATTACCCTCCATCATAGCTCTCAATTAACGTTTGTGGCTAAACATATTCAAACTTTCCAAACTTTCCAAATTTTTACACCATTGATTCTCATGCTTCTCATAACTAATCTTGTCACCCAACCATGTTTGGTGTACTGTGGTCTGCTTGTGTGTGTCTGCTTGTAAATTAAGCCTGTTTTGTTTTCACATTCTGTATATTTACAAGTAAATGGAGTAGCTTTGAAGATGTGCAGCGGGGGATGATGGGAAACCAAATACTGACTTTCAGATATGTTGCATGCTCACTGGGGTGTTGTTATGAAACTATTATATTTTGAGTGTTTGGGCGCATACATTTATAAGCACACTGTAATGCTGCAGATTTCTCCTTGGAAGGGCTTTTATGTCTTAAATAGCTGTTGTCTGAGGACTAGAGGGATTGTTTTAAATTGTGCGTCTGATCAAAAGCAGTGCCGTAGGTCATCTTCAAAGCTTCTGTCCCACCTTCTCTGTCTCCGTTGCTCCTTTCCCAGAGAACCTTGCCTCCTGTGACAAGACGCACAAGGATTGTTTTACTTGATCTTATATGGTATTACTGCAGTAAATTGGGACATATGCTTCTGTAGGTGGACCTGAGATGGAGAGATAGATTGAAGGAGGTTTAAAAGCTCCTGCGGTGTTTGGGGAGCAAGTGAGGATCATTTTAACACATCACTTCCATATCACACTCCTTATTTGCAGTACTTCCATGACAATTCCTTCTAAATGCCCTGCTGATTTAGCCAGCAGTGATGGTGCTGCCTACCTCTCCTCCATCCACCAGACGCCCACATGTTCCACATTATTCGAGTGCCACTTGCATTCCCTGTCCGCCCCCGGATGATGAAAACACACGTTCTTTCTCTCACCGCCCACATTCTTGGTGCCATAGCATTTACAAAGTTTAGGTCCAGTCAAACCACAAAACTTTTTGCTACCGCAGTTCATTTACATATAGAGGCCCTTTCTCATTTCATGCCTGTTTGAGTCTTTGTTTATGTGAGCTGTCTTAGAAAACTTAGATCGAATGTTAGGAATTTCTATGCAGTCTGTGTTTTTTTTTTTTTTTTTCACTATGATAGAGAAGTCAGTTTTCGACTCGTCTCTCAGTTTGTGAAATCTGCACTTACAGTACAAGTCAATGGTGCATTGCAACAGGAAAAAGTTAAAATGCAATACACACTGTTGTGAAAGTATAACAAGACCTACATTATACTTCTCGTCTCAGTAGGAGACAAGTCTAGTTGCATCATGTTAGTCACAAACATGTTTGAGTTTATGCTTATTAACCTTGTCTGTGCAAAGTTTATTTAAATTTTCAACTCTTGTCATGACCATAAAGTTATTTAAAGGAATAGAATTTGCTGAAAATTTTCTCACCTTCAGCCCATCCAAGATGTAGATGAGTTTGTTTCTTCATCAGAACAGATTTGGAGAAATTGAGCATCATTTACTCACCAAAGGATCCTCTGCAGTGAATGGGTGCCGTCAGAATGAGAGTCCACACAGCTGATGAAAACATCACAATAATCCACACGACTCCAGTCCATCAGTTAATGCCTTGTGAAACGAAAATCTGCATGTTTGTTAGAAACAAATCCATCATTAAGATGTTTTTAACTTCAAACTGTTGCTTTTGGCTAAAGTCTTATGCTTTCTCCAGTAAAAAAAGAATCATCTTGTCAGAATCAGGAGAGAAATATGCACAGATTAAGCACAGTTTAAAGCAAAAACAGTTCAAAACGGTTCTAAAAAATATTTAGCAGCTGTTTGGACTCTCATTCTGAAGGCACCCATTCACTGCAGAGGATCCATCGATGAGCAAGTCATGTAAATCAAAATTTCTGATGAAGAAACAAACTCACCTACATCCTGCATGGCTTGAGAGCAAGCTGAGCTATTCCTTTAACCTGTTACTTTCACATAAAATGGAGAAAGATACCAGAAATGGACTGTTTACATAATCATCTACATAGAATAGTCATTTGAAATGAGATTTTGGACAACTTTGCAGCACAAAAGCATTTTAAAAATGCCTCACGTCAAAGACTTTTCCTCAAGTGCGCTTTTACTATACACTTTTTGTTTGTTTCTACAATCTGAAGGATCTACTGAAGTTATTTTCTTTGATAAGTGGCAGCATGCCTCAAATACTTATTTTGAACCCAGAACATTCCTTCGTTCTTGTTTATATGATGTGGAGGTGACGTCTGAACTCCGAATGACACAAACAAGGCATACTGCAGTTTTCCTCCCTCCAAATCTTCCTCTCCTCCTTCCTGTGGGTTTCCTCCCTCCGTCGCTCGCTGACCCCATCTCGGATGTGAGGAGTGGCTCTTCAGAACATTCCAGAAGAGCTGACAGCAGGAATCTCAAGGGCAGTTCAAGTGAGATCACGCTCGGTTAGCAAGAAAAGTTACACGCAGAGAGAGATAGTGTGTACGCACCGCGCGGGTGAGGGCCCACACACACACAGAAAAAACTTTCTCATGAGCGAGAGCTCAAGGAGTCCACCGAGAGCTCCATCTTTGAGAGTTTGAGAGATCCAACTCACTTTTCTTTCCTCCTATTTTTCTGCTTTGTGCATGTGAGTTTTGTGTGCTTTTTCTCTCAAAACATTAAATCTGAACATGACCCATTTTACTTCTCTAATTCAGCATTGTTCTAAAGGAAAAAAGGCTGCTCTTCATAATCTTTCATCAAAAAGTTTCTCCACATATGAAATTACTTTTCTGATGATGTAACCCAGATTGCATAGATGGGGGAAAAATATTATTACCCCACTAGATTTTGACAAATACTCACTGGCATTATGCTGGGGTGTTGTGGGAAGTTGCTATGTGGTTGTTAAGGTGATCTGAGTGATTTATAATGTTGCTGTGTGGCTACTAGGCTGTTTTAAGTGGCTTCTGATTGTTCAACGTCAAAGATACAACTCAAGCATAACTTTTGCATTCATGTGCTTAAAGGTGCAGTATGTAACATTGACAGCTAGGGGTTGAAATGGTATTGCAGTCTAAATTCAAAATATTGGAGAGAATTGTTTCTCCTGTCCCTCCTCCTCAGACTTGACGCTCACACGGGTTGCCAGATTGAGGACACTTAACAGGAAGGAGCACAGTTAAGAATGGAAGGTGATGAGTCTTAGGCCCCAATCAGACAGAACGCATTTTTTGCAGTGAGAGGTGCCTTTTTTAAAATAGTTTTTTATTGGCAGTGAGTGTTTTGCATGCTGTTTAAGCGCCCCGGGCACCTCACGTTTTAGCCGCCTGCTGCGCCTCGTGTTTTTGTAGGAGTGCTCTGAGCGCCTGAGGTAAAAAAAAAAACAACAACTCTGAGCAGAAAAGCGCCTGACCTCATTCGCGTTTTTTCCATTGTCCAATCGAATGAATGGAGAGGCGGGCCGTCCGTTGTGGTGACATCCGTTGCTTGGAAAGTCCGCAGACTGCAATGATAGAGGAGAAACTTGTGGTGTCTGTAGCGGGTTACCTGGAGCTGTATTTTGTAAGGTTTCTGTTAATATGACAGTTTACTTAACAGCAAAACCAAATATTTTAGAGCGCTCGTGCTAATCCTTGATTAGACTGACAGGACAGCTGATTTGGTGGTTGCCTAGCAACATTAAACAAACCGCATCGCACTGCTCTTTTCTAAATTCAACCAAAAAAAGGCAGTGCAATGTGCCTCGTGTTTTCAAACATGAAAAACGTGTTCTGTCTGATCGGGGCCTTTTAATATGTCTCTGGTCATAGAGATTTTTAGATGGATGCGAGGCTTTTTTGGTTGGGTAGAATCTGCGATCTCTGATCCAGTTTGTTTACTGGCTTGAAATGGCTGCAATAAGCTGTATTTTGCACCAACTGGCAACCTGAGGTGTCAAAATACTATTGGTTACTGGTAGTGAGCGGAATCACACAGACCAAATCAAAAACAGACATTCCGACACGGAACACACATTTCAAAGTAAAATAACTGGTTATTTGCAAACATATTATGGCATTTTTATGCTTTAGTACAGTCAAAAAAGCACATACATCACCTTTAATGCATTGCAATTACCATTACCAGGTAAAAGGTATTTTTAATTGTTCACCCTTGTTCTTAATGTATATCGTTTATAATGTTCTTTGAAAGATTGGTTTGGTGTTTTTTTTACATTATATAATGCCGATCACGAGGTTGTGTATGTAGTTTTTATGCCTGTTAAGTGCAAAAAGATACCAGTAGGAAATATTGGGGCTTGGGCAGGGGGCTGTAACCATGGCAACAAGGCGAGAGTGTGTGAACTCCTGCAAACTTAAACGTCATGCAGCTCCTCCTTTTGCGTCTATGAGAGCGAGAAACCAACAGTCTTGTTTTCCAGTGCCGTTTTCTCCTCTCCGTCTCCCTTTTTCCTGCTTCCTACTTCTGCCCCTCCTCCCTTTCTCTCTCTTTCTCTTTCTCCTTCTCTCATTCTACCTTTCCTCCTTCCAAGCCAGGATAGAGTCAACGTGAATAATTCATGCCTCTCCTCACTGCGCCAGAAATGTGACACACACACACACACACACACACTTACACACACACACACACACACACACACACACACACATACATTTAAAGCACTCTAATGCTTCTGGGACCCGGTGATATCTCACTTAAACACAACTCTCACCCTTTTATGCCACATTTATGCGGTCTCGTGTTCAAATCTTTTATTCCAGCTTCATGGTGTTATGACACTTTGGTTTATTCTCTTGTTGTTTAAGAAAAAGCGTTTGATTTTAATGTTTCTTTCTTGTGTTTGTAGAGAAATGAATCCGATTTGGAAGGACAGAGTCAGTGTGACTTCTTTATACGCGAGGCTTGTCTTACAGTTGTCTGCATGTGTGTGTAATGGTCAGTGATGTGTGTCTAAGGGTTTTGGACTGGACGGCTCTACCACACAGCGGGCGAAAAGCTCAGATATCATACTAACAGGACCAACAGAGATAAAGGATATATGTGGTTTGTTCTAAGTCTTTTATGGGCTTTTTTTCAGGACTAGGGAGCCTCTGGCTATTAAAATGAAACATTTAGGAACAAACATCCAAATAAAATACAGAATCGTTTGTTAAAGATGGTTGTTCAGAGGTGTTTAGTTGAGTTCACAATTTCTTACTAGAGCACTGAACAGGTTTTTTCATGTTTATATCTGTTTAATTGCAGTAAAACTATGCTGTGAATATGTATTTTTAATACACATTGTCATATGAAGAACAAGTACAAACCTATACATGACAGTAACCATTTTGAATCATTTCAAATGACTCGCGGTGTTGTTATTGTTAGCTAAAACTATTCAACATCGTTTTCATTAATGGAAATAAAAATGAAATAAAATAAAATATAAATATTAATTGAAAAACTTGCATTAAAAAAATGGCAAAAATTTAATTTGAAATACTAAAAATACCAAAGCTGAAATAAAAATAAATTAAAGCTACATAAAAATATAAAGCTACATAAAAATGACAAAAGCACAGAAAAAATGGCTAAACCCTAAACTAAAATGAAACTAGAAACATAAAAATAAAAGCTACTGTTAAAGTATAATACATATTAATAAATAATATAAATTAATAATATATAATAGTATTCTGAATGATTTACAGACAGTAAATCTTTTTCTCACGTTTACTGAGTGAATTTGATTCAAACCACTAAATCACAAGTGAGTCCAAGACTGTTTTGTGAATCTTTTTGAAGGATTCATTTAAAAGAACTGGGTTATCGGTGTCATTTTTCCATGAATCAAAAGTTACAAGCCACATTGTCACAAACCCTCATTTTTGCATGCTGGAAACACTGGATCGTGCTCTTTAAACAAGATCATATCGGATAAAATTGAGTTTGGACAGGCATAAAGCTTTCCACACTAGATTTTAAATAATTATCAACCATTATAGTCACAAATGGAGCACACTTTCTTTTTTTACTTACTCATTACGCTTGTATCAAAGTCTCATGTGATGCTTTCTGCTGCTGTGGTGATGTCTAGGTTGTCATCACTTAATGAGAACTAATTAACAGTTGCACAATAGAGGAGAAGAGAGCAGGCATGATACATAATTGGGGTGTGTTGATAATGCATAATCCTCCCCCACCTGTTAGGCCTCATTAATATTCCTGAAACACAGGTCTGTTCTTACGAGCGGATGCTGATTTACACTGTGTTAGCGTGCGTTTACGTATAAGTCTTTTAGGGCTATACAAGCATTGTTTAATGCATGTTTTTGGACGGATTGCAATGTAGAAAATGTCACTCAACACCCTCCTCTGCTCTGTGCTTGCAATATTAAACCAAAATTGACCCCATTTTCTTGCTTAACAAATGTCCTTATCGTGCGTAATTCATCAGTGCACATTATTGTAATGGAAAAAAGCCTTTTATGATATTTAATCAAAACTTTGTACGTCGCAGAAATGACTCATTTTCCTGTCACTACAAGGCTATATGAAAGATTATGTTGATTATTCCAGTTAGTGCTGTTTCTTACAAGAACGTTTTACAGAAATAGGGAACTTTGTCAATTATTTAAGAACTTTCATGCCTTTCCAATCTCATATTACTTCATTTTCAATGTGAAACAGAAAAGGAGGTGTTTCAAAGCATGTCGTGTAGATATGGGGAGCTCCAAAATTGACAAAAATGGCACCATAAAAGTATTACATGTGACTTTACTATATTTTCCCCCTCTACACTTAAATTCAAATTTTATTTCAGATTTGCATAGATTCAAAATGGCACTTCATGCCAGGTTTGATGTCATCGATGCTAAATTGCTGTTGGTTATCATGTTTAAATATGCAGAAGTGCAAATTTTATTATCAGGTATTTTTCTCATTTTTGCCCTTTTTCTCACTCAAAGCTACCTTTATGGCTTAGAAGGGTTTTGTTGACTACTTTTATGGTGCTATTTTTATATTTTATAATTCAGTCAAGTAAAAATTTTTTATAGCGCTTTTCGCAATGCACATTGTGTCAAAGCCGTTTTACAGAAAATCACGATGTTCGTTTTTATACTATCTTCATGCTTTAAGGTCATTGCACACTGAGTCGGAAATTTTCGCATGCGTTTTTCCGTTTTTTCGTATTCCCCATCCTTTCCTATCAAAATGCTTGCTACGGATGCGAAAATGCAGAAAATCGAACCTGATCCGAATTTTTTTTGACGGACGAAAGTTTCAGAGGCAGTGTGCAAACGTGATTGACACAACGTGAGGTCGTATTTATTTTTTAACGTGCGAACATTTCGGACGAAAATTTCCGACTCAGTGTGCAGAGACCTTTACAGTTGCATTTAACAAATTAGAGTTGGGAAATAATATTGTTTACATTTTTCGCCTATATGAACAATCAAGCAGTTGAAATTTGCTGTACAGTATCACTTTACATGCATATACTGTACGTATGTATTCAGATGAAGTTGGATATATGGAGAAAAAAACCGTGTCACCTTTTACATTTATTGAATGGAATAGTGCAGCATGAACATTCTGCAAAACGTATTCTTTTGTGTTCCACAGAAGAAAGTAAGTCATACAGGTTTGGAACAACATAAATGTAAGAAAATCATGAAAGAAATTTCATTTTTGGGGGAAACTGTCCCTTTAAAAGCAATTAGAGCCATAGTACCCATTATTAGGATTTTTTTTGTGTACATTCGCTTGAAGGTCCCTGTAGGTGACTGTTTCAGACCCCTTTCCCATGCATCTATTTTTCACCAGAGCTGTCAGTTTATTAAATGACAGGCACCATTTAGCCAGCACAGTCTGGGTCCTCTTCGCAAAGACTTTGCAGTCTATACTTATCCTGTGGTTTACTGCAGGCTTATACAACACAAAACACCGACCGCATCACTTCCCTCAGTCAGAACCCTTCAGCTAAGGTTCTAGGAGCCTGCTTGACTTTGAGCAGCTGTTTAACATTGACAAGTGTGACTTTTGACCCATTACTGAAGATGCATTTCGAAGCACTTTAACCTCTGCACAACACTGCAGCTGTAGTGCTTGTTTCTGGCAGGAGTTTACTATGGAAAAACAGCTCGCTGCATTGCAGTCATGCTTTAATAATGAGGAGGAATGCAACTTAAGTAGAAAATGCCTTAAGTGTGTGTGCAAGAGTCTGGTTTTGTTGGTTAGTCTTTGTGTTTTGTGAATGTACCGTACGTGTGCTGAAGGTGTTTGCTCCTTGATTTCCCAGGAGGCTATTGTGACTGTGTCCATCATCTGTCTTCTTCCCAGTGCTGTGCTCAGTTTATTAATGGTGTTTAGACTCTGATTTTCAGTGCAGCTCATATGGTAGCGACAGGCTGCATTAAATTAAATGTTTAAATATTATTTTTGGATTTGATGAATAGCTTGAGACTTTGAGGCTGAAAGGCGTGTTGAAGGATGTATGTGTGTGTTAAGGTTAAAGTTAAGGTCAGTGTAATGTTACCCTCGGCTAGCATTGGGAGTGAGAACAGCGCTATAAACAGGAAACTGATGTCACAGTCTGGATTTTAGCCAGACACGGGCTGATCATGGACAGAAAGTGCATATGTGTGTAAATATAATAGGGGTCTTTTAGGCCAAGAACTAGAAGACAGTGTTGCATTTTAAATAAAATTCCTATAATAACATGCATATGATACTATAATGTTGTATTTACATACTACTTTTTTGATGTTTACATTAAAAATGCATTTAAATAATAATTGCTGATGTGTAGAGTCATTAACTTTTATGATAAATTTGAAATTGATTAAATATTTTAATTGCATTTAATATTTTAATTATTTATAAATTGTTTTTATTTTATTTTATTTATTTTTGTTTTTCCCTGCAGTACTGCAGTGGACCCCCTAGGGGTCACAGACCCCCTGTTGAAGAGCCCTGAAATAGTTTTTCCTTATGTATTTAAAACAGTTTCTCCCTGACTGAGATCATGTCACTCTGATAGACTGCTGACAGTATTGACATTATGATTGACAGGTCAGGACACAGGCGATAACATAACTAGAAAGGGTGCAACACATCTGAAATATCAGTGTTTGATTGATGTTGTTTTTGTTATGTTGAGAAATTACACTGGATTTCCACCAGCACCGCTGGCTGATCCCAAAGCCATGCTTGTGACCAGAATGATATTAATTTTCTGAGCTCATGGGAACTCTGAGAACCAGATGAGATCTATGTTTGTCTGTTTGTGATGGGACTCTTTGCACGTCAACATTTAATGTCACTCGTGATATTAGGATTAAATATGAGCCTCTGGACATGGTCTGAAATTGTTTCATTTGATTATTATCTCCAAAGTGCTCATTTGCAAATTAATTGTGTCAGTTGTTTTGTAAATGAACGTTCTGATTTCAGAGTTGGGTTATATTCCACATAATACATTTCTCATTCATTTTTATGCAGCTGCAGATTCCATCATGGAATCAGGCAAAATTGCACAAATTAAGGAACAGACTCTCGCATGTCTGTTGAACAAAGATGCCTATTCTTGGGCTGTTTTTATGAGGAATCGTCATACATGAGAAAATCACAAGAATCTGAGTTCAGCAGGAAGTGAGGCCTCTGTTATGTCAGCCAAAAAAATCAGTTCACATGTGTTTTGTGTTGTGCTTTAAAGTATTTAGAGTTGCGTGTTTCCAACATCAATGAGATGGGATTGTCCTTGAAAATGTACTTACCCTCAAGCCATCCAAGATGTAGATGAGCTTATTTCTCCATCAGAACAGATTTGGAGAAATTTAGCATTACATCACTTGCTCACCAGCGGATCCTCTGCAGTGAATGGGTGCCGTCAGAAGCAATGGTTTAAAGTTAAAATGCATTTATGATGGATTTGTTTCTTGCAAACACAGCTTTTCACTTCGAAAAACATTTATTGATTAACTAGAATTGTATGGATTTTTGGGATACTTTTATCAGCTGTTTGGACTCTCATTTTGATGGCACCCATTCACTGCAGAGGACCCATTGGTGAGCAAGTGATGTAATGCTAAATTTCTCCAAATCTGTTTAGATGAAGAAAACTCATCTACATCTTGGATGGCCTGAGAGTGAGTACATTTTAAGTAAATTTTCATTTTTGAGTGAACCATTCCTTTAAATATTTTAAAACATTATATATATAAAAGTATGCAGAACTATAAGTTTTATATCAAAGATCATAGACTGACAGCACGACTTTGTACTAATTCAGAAAACTCAGAGGCTGCTGTTGTGTAACTGCTTTGCCTTATTCGTCCTGAGGGATACTGCATGATTGCGGTGTGCGTTGCGTATCCAGTGATTGATCCAGATGTCTGTCTGCGTGTAAAAATAATTCTCTGTCCCAACAGAATAATTCATAGCTCAGATACGCTGGATAAAGCTGATTGGGTGCTATCAAAGCTGCCTATAATCCTTTAAAGCTCAAGACCCTGCCTGTGCTGCTGCTTCCGCCTGTATATGTATGTTTCCCCACTGGTTCATTACTATTTAATAGATGTTTGAAAGACTTTAATCTGCAAAGCATGATCAATAATACAGCACAGGGCTCATTACAGGGGAATATATATCTTTCAGGAAGAGAGAGGGAAGTGAGAGAAAACAAACAAGGGGAAAAGAGGAAGAGGGAGTGAATGGGAGAATGAATGATGTAGGAATGGAGGGGGAGGAGTTGCTGGCAAGACAATTCATTTTCCGCACCGACAGATTCCATTAATCCCACGCAGGCATCTGATCTAAGAGGATCAGAGAGGTGAATAGTCTAGTCAGGTCTGGCATGGCCGACTGTCTCTGTGTCCTGTGTGTGGACCTCACGTCGTTCACAAGCATTATCCAATTTAGATTTGCCTTGTGATATTATAGACATATATCACTGATTCAGATAATACTTTAAGATACCACTGTAATTATGTATCTGTTTATATACATATATACACATAATAATTTATTAATAATAATACTTATAAAAATAGTAGTAGTAATAATTTATATTTATATAATTATACCCTCACACACAATCCTTCTATCATTAAAGGGATTGTTTACTCAAAAATGAAAATTACCATCCTAGATGTATATGACTTTCTTCTTTCAGGCGACTACAATCGGAGTTATATTACAAAATGTCCTGGCTCTTCCAAGCTCTTTATAATGGCAGTGAATGGGTGTTGAAGTCCAATGAAGTGCATCCATCCACCATTAAAAGTGCTCCACACGGCTTGTGTACGACCGTTAGTGGAAATTGTTGTTTATAACGTTTTTAATATTAATTTTTTTTTTTACACAAATGCTTTGATTCGCTTCAGAAGGCCTTTATTAACCCCCCGGAGCACTTTTTGTGATGGAAAGATGCAGTTTAGTGGACTTAAAAAAATTAACAGCCATTCAATGCCATTATAAAGCTTGGAAGAGCCAGGACATTTTTTTTTAAATATAACTCCGATTGTATTCGCCTGAAAGAAGAAAGTCATACACACCTAGGATAGTTTGAGGGTGATGAAATCATGGGGTAATTTTCATTTTTGGATGAACTATCCGTTTAAAGAGATCTAGAGAGTGAGATTGTAGGAGAGATTAAGTGTGTAATTGGCTGACCAACTGAATGGCCTGGTTCTCTGAGTTCAGAGGTCAGAGGTCAAGTGAGAGAAACCACGGTGGGCGGCACCTGTTAATGCTAGAGTTATGGATCAGACTGGAGGGAAGATGAGGAGGGAGAGGGTGTTAAGAACGTGGTGGTAAATTTAAGAAGAAAGAAACAGGTGACTGTTGGAAAGAGGAATGGACCCGGGAAAGAACAGGTGGATCATTTGGAAAACAAGAATGAAAAAGAGGTGATGTGAGTAGTGCAAGGCTGGAAATAAGGGTGTGAAGAAAAGAAAAAAAGAAAGGGATAGAAGAGAAGGAGTGTGTTGAAATGGGCTATTTTTAACCATTTGGCTCCTTACTTTGGTGGGTGATTAGCACAGACCGGAGAGGAGAACGACAGCAGGAGGAGATCAGCTGCTCACTTTACATATTCTTTCATTCAGTTTGTTTGCCTCTTTTCATTCAGCATATGTAAAAATGGCAAATGTGATCTGTTTAATGTATCTTATTTTAATTTAAAAAAAATATTTTATGTAATAATTTAAATATATATGCTTGTTTAAAATTATTATTTGAATTATTAATGTTGCAATAATTAATAATTTAACTACTTTTATGTTTCTATATATACAGAGAAAGAGAGACTATATGTTTAGACAACACACACACGCACACACACACACACACACACACACATATATATATATATATATACATATATATATATATATATATACAATATGATATATGTAAAATATATATACATACAATTTTATATGTCAATAGCCACTCTTGCCACTAGAGGACTCTATGGATCTCTTACAGTTTGAAAGGGCTACTACTGCTGCTGGCTGTGATTTCTTGTCTGGACTCTGTATGTGTGTGTGTGTGTGTGTGTGTTGTGTTTGTGAACAGACAACAGGTGAAGGCAGAGGGGCGATTCACGGCCTAAATCCTTAAAATAGCACACATTCCTGTAGCACTGGGGCACTGGTGGCCCTGGGTGGGTGTTTTGATTGCTTGAGGGGGTCTGGACGTCTGTTGGTGGCAGAGAGAGATGAGAGCCCGGGGCCAGCAGGTGATGAAGAGGTTCCTCAGATGAAGGTGTTGGACTGGATGGATTTAGAAGGTTCTTACTAGAGATGACAGATGGAGATTGGGGGTGGGGGTGTGGGACATGCATAGCTGCACATCTCCTTTCCAAACAGAGAATGTGGGAATGACAGCAAGACAACTTTTAAATGTCATTTTGCGGCATGAGCTAATATTTATTATAGCAGAGAGGATCCAGCTCAAGGAGTATTGTTGGTTCAGTACAAGTTAAGCTCAATTCACAGTATTTCTGGCAAAAAAATAATAAAAAAAATATATATAGTAGTGTGTATGTAGTAGTAAAGAAATATGTGTATTAACATGAGTCTCTGACACAGTTTTAGTTGTATCTTATTTTAAAACATGACAATTTAACTCCATAGACCATAAAACCCTAAACGGCTATAAAAAATTAAGATCCAAACGGCTTTACAACTCAAATATACAAGTTTTAAGAAAATAATTATTGTATGGGCTTTTATAAAATTAGAAGATTCTATTATCTTCTGTTATTTTTATTTCTGTGTTATTTTTATTTGCATTTATCTGTGAAATACTAACGTGAGTTAACATCATTTTAATGAGTGCAAAGAAACTATTTTAATGTATATCTGGCAGCTGAAAAATTTAGAATCAAGTATTACGTATAACTGACTGATTCATTTATCTTTGATCTCTCTTTTTTTCTGTCTCAGATGATGTGTGTGACTTGAAAGCAGAGCGGCCTGGTATAGGCAGCGAAATGACAGCCAAAGAGCGAGTCTCACTGGAGGACAACGAGGAGAGAGACCAGGAGGAGGTGGAGGCTGGAAATGGAGAGAAGGGGCAGGAGGATGAGCGGGAGAAGAAGGAGGTGAAGGAGGAGATGGCGGAGGAGGAGAAGGAGGGGGACAGAGAGGAGCAAAGGGGAGTGGATGATGAAGATGAGCTGGAGGTGCTGAGGTCGCAGGTGGTGCAGCTGCTCCTGGAGCTGGAGGAGACCAGAGAGGTGTCGCAACGACACGAGGAGAGCTACAACGAGCTTCAGGGTGCGTATGCCAATGGGGTCTGTTTTTAGGGTGTGACATCATCACCGAGGAGTTCCCTCTGAGCATGCTCAGCTGTCACTGACCACCAAACCACCTGTTCCTCCAGTCATGCCCTCACACAAACATTCCTGGCTTGTTAATATAGTCGGATGCCAGTGATAAGTTACTAATTACTCGTTTCTAATGTCCCTCCAGCCACCGTTTAATGTCATTGTTTTGCTTTGTAGGTCTTTTGGAGGAAGAGCGGCTGGCAAGCGCCCACCAGGCCGAGAGCTTTACGAGACAGATCCAGAGACTTCAAGGTGATCAGAAACATAATTAGAAACAGAAGCAGATGTGAATTCATCACAACTCTAAATGCAGTCAATGATAAAATAAATAAAATTAACTTTAGACTTTAAATATGACAGATATAAATTGTTTTACTCAGTCTTCAAGCAGCATAAATATCCTCTTACATTTAGCATATTGAATAACAGCTGTGTCCAACACTAATGAATAAACATTCTCATATATCAAGCTGTTTTATGATTTCAACACAGACCACAGATGATTTGAAGAGGCTATTTGCATATTCATATCTTTGTGCAGTATTAAAAATAGAAAACATTTGCCATGGTTGGAAATATTATACTACCCATAGTGCTACCCAATATACTATTATACTACTACCCAGATAACATTTGCCACAATGTGCAATAGACATTATAGTACAATGCACTGGGTTCTTTCTCCCACAATGCAATGTGCTTGATTTCACCTTCCTTTTCTGGAAACATTTTGGTCTAAAATCATTTTACAGAATATTGGATTACTTGAAAAAACTTTAATTACTTTAATTAAATTTTTTTATTTTATTTTATTTTATTTTATATTTTGGCACTCTCTAAATTTGACAATGTAGCATACTTCTGTTTAAAATGTTAATATTTCATTATGGCTCACTGTTCCAGATACTTCTTTCAGTATGCACTATATACTATGCATAACGCAGTGAGCTCACTTTGTATTTTGAACATCGCCGATGTACCTTTGTTCCAATGCAGCTTCATTATCTTTATGAATGTATTAAAATTGATAATATCAACTAATTGCATTACTCTCTGCACGTCATGTTCAAACACTCCTGCAAGGTCTTCTTGTATTCAAACTCAATGTTATCTGTGAATGTATTGTGATGGAGATTATCTCAATCAGTCCGGTAACTACCACAGAGTCCTTCAACCCTGAACATCTCGTTTCCATTAGTTTGGTCGCGTGCTACTTGGGTGCAAGAGGGAGTAGAGAGGGCCTGTGTGAGAAACGGGAAAAGCAGAGTGGATGGAATTGTTGTTCACTTCCCCAGTGACTCACTTTCACTCTCTCAGCGGCTGTGCTGTAATTAAATTAAATGAACTGTGAGGAGGCAAAGTAAACCAGCGTTTGCAGAAGTGCACGGGTTGTGCCGAGGTACCATCATGAGTAATGGAATCACAGATATGAATAACACAACAAACCACTGCCAGAATCAGCTTCACACGCTGAAGAAATGGCTCTTCGGTTTAATCACAGCCTGTGCCGAAGGGGTTTTTTTTACATCCGTTTTCCCGTCTTGCAAGAAGGAGACTGATTATAGTTTTCCAGAAGCCCCTGCAGACTAAAATTCACACTTTGTGTGGTTAGTTTGAGAGGTTTTGACATTTTTTTTGCTACTTGACAGCTGGATGTGCTGAGTGAATGCTGTAATGAGACGTGAACCGAAGGCCTGTATTTTTCACTTCAAATGTCCTTGGTTTTCAGTGAAGTGGCTGATTATAGACCTCAAATGGTCTTGATGTCCTCAAACTGCACTTATATAAATGTTACATGAAAATCTTATTAGTTAGTTGTCAGCTCATAAAGTTTTAGAAGTGTATGCACCTACTTGCATACATATTCTGAAATCGCATACTACTCTTACCATTTCTGCAGTATATACTGTGTATGCTATACAGAGCATCCACTTTTTCTGTGTACACTAAATATTCAGATGACCTGTATATGTGAGGTATTTGAATTAGCTTAGTCAGTTTTCATTTTAATTTGAGTAATTTGATATGTTCCTTTGTTATTATTTTTTTATATATATTTTCAATTTTATTTCATTTGTATTTCAGTTTTTCAAACTTATTTATTTCAGTTAGCTGCCCAAATCAGTTTATCATTTATCCTTTATTATTTTGTCTTATTTTAAATTTGAATACCATGGTATTACCTAAGAGTACCATGTGAATGCCGTGCTATATGAATATGGTTTTATTTTACGCTTTGGTACAAATCAGAGTACCACTGTATTACCATATTATGCCATCACTGTTCTGCAATACTTTTTATTACTCGATTTTTAGTTGAACATGTTGTTCTGACCCACAGCTCAGCTACGTTCGGTGCAGGAGGAGCTGGACAGTCTTGAGGAGGAGAAGGCCAGCGAGCTGTGGGAGGCGCAGGAGGAGCTGCGTGTGGCGCAGGAGGAGGTGCAGGAGCTGCAGCAGGCGGCCGAGGAGGCCGCAGCCGAGCGGGAGAATGATATCGCCCTGCTGCAGGAGGAACTGTGCCGTCTGCGCGCCGAACTGGAGCGTCTGCGCGGTACCACGCAGGAGTATGAGCTGGAGCTCACCACACTGCGGGCCGAAATCAGCATGAAGAACCAGCTCAGGGAAGAGCAGGAGAAAGCAGGAGGAGAAGGTCTGATTCCCACCACACTACAGGTTCCCAATAGAGACATCCCGGAAAAAAAAGACCAGTTTATATCAGCTTGAAGTGTAGGTTATGCTGGCTAGTGCTGGTCTGGCTGGTGGATCAGCAGAGCCATGCTGTTTGCTAGACATTAATGAAGCCTTGTTGTCCAGCTTGATCTTTCTAATGAGACTGGTTGGTTAAGGATGTCCTCCTTAACCAGTTAGGGACACCAGCATAATGTGCTCCAAAACACAATGCATGTGACTAGTTAACCCTGTTCACTCATGAAACTCAACACATGCTTAAAAACTGTGGTTATATGGGAGTAAATGACCTCTAATGAGCGGTGAGATGGTGCAACAGGGAAATAATACAGCTCACACTCACACCTCTCCAAAACAACTCTCTGCAGTTGGCAGGACAGGGCCATTTTCCATGAGGGTGTGTGTGTGAGATCTGTTGGCTGTGTGTGATTTGGCACAATCTTGTCCCATATGTTTGTTTGGATGTGCTCAAATGCAGAAGCTAAGAAGAGTGAAATAGTGTGAATGCAACTGTCTATTTCAGGTTTCTATATTCAAGAATCACATAAACAAGTCATTAATTAACAGAAAGACAGATGTTACACGTGTGTGTGTGTGTGTGTTGTTTTTGCCTATTGTTGGCTACAAATGTCTTAAATTATAGGAAAACCTGAAATCACAAATTTGACAACATTCACCATTAAGGAAAAAGTGCTTATTCAGAGTTATTATTGTTAACTAAAATGAAAACTATTAAAAACTGGTTTGAAATAAGGCTGAAATAAAGTATATAAATCTGAAATGAATGTATAAATATTAGATGAAAAACCTAAACTTAAAAAATAAATAAATGTAAATAAATAAATATAAAAATATAAATAAATATAAATAAATAAATAAATGAAAATGAGAAATGTTGCTGAAAATAAGTTAAAGTTAAATAATAAGTAATAATAATAATAATAATTAAAATACTAAAATAAAAAAATAAACATAAAACTAAATCAGAGCTAAATAAAAATAACAGAAACTAATAAAAATGGTAAAAACACAAAACTTAAATTAAAAAGAATACTGAAAATATAAAAATGAAAGCTAATTACAAATATTAAAACTATAATATACAAATACATATAAAAATACATATAAAATACTTAACATTGTGCTTAAAAACGTACTACATAATGCTTTAATAAAGATTTTAACATGCAAAAAATATTTATGTGAGGCTTAAGTGATACTATGCTAATATGTGACCCTGGACCACAAAACCAGTCTTAAGTCGCTGGGGTTTATTTGTAGCAATAGCCAAAAATACATTGTATGGGTCAAAATTATAAAGTAAAGATCATGTTCCATGAAGATTTTTTGTAAATTTCATACTGTAAATATATCAAAACATAATTTTTGATTAGTAATATGCATTGCTAAGAACTTAACTTGGACAACTTTTAAGGTGATTTTCTCAGTATTTTGATTTTTTTGCACCCTCAGATTCCAGATTTTCAAATAGTTGTATCTCGGCCAAATATTGTCTGATCCTAACAAACCATACATCAATGGAAAGCTTATTTATTCAGCTTTCAGATGATGTATAAATCTCAATTTTGAAAAATTGACACTTATGACTGGTTTTGTGGTCCAGGGTCACATATCATTACAACATATTATCAATATAAAAATTATAAAGGTTTCTATGCTTATTAGTTAAATATAAAAACAACATATGGTTCACCATGATAGAAAATCAAATGTATGCATTTTTGTGGGTCTGCTTATCTATAATTTTGCAAAGTTGCATGCTCAGTGGAGTCAGTTTTTCCAGACCTCGTCTGTGTTTCTGTACATTAGCCAGCTGAGATTTCTCCAGTAAGACTTTTCTTTATATCACATAACCTCATTCCAACAGTACTGACAGATGCTGATAGCAAATAAACCCTGTAGCGCGATACAGACGTTTTATCAACTTTTCTTCCCCATTGCCTGATACGACACAGTACTCTGATATTACCCAGAATGCATTGTCACTGACAAATGTGAGTGTATTACAGGTTCTTTCAGTGTCTAAGTGTCTGTTTGACATTCTGACAGAGTGCAGGACCTCCACAGAGCCCCATTTGTTTGGTGTTGATGTCTTTCTCTGCCTCTAAGGCTGCTTTCTGCTCCCTTGATGCCGGTAGAACTTTACTATATTAAGATCTGCAATAAAAACAACATACCAGCGATTACTGCTGGTGGGGTCGTGCGGTCAGATGCGCTGATCGCAAAGCAGTGTTGAACACAAACACATCAGAGCCTCTGATTGATGCATGCATGTTACCTCTGATCTGGGGTCAGATGCGACTGATGGTTGTTTACACCACGTACACATTCAGGCCTGGCAGAGACAGAGTGCAGAGTTGTTTGCAAGTGAGATTCCTTCGAGATTAGAGCCTATGCTATCGGGGGTTGAACGTTGCACCATGGGGGACGTGCAAGGCAAACATGACTCCTGATTGACAGGTCAGACTGCTGCAGCGGGAAGAGAGCAGAATGGTTCGTTTCCATGGAGACTAGTTGCAGGGTTTGGTGTGTATTTTCAGCTCCCTGGTCATATGTTCAATATTTTCTTACCATAGATGCCTAGCCTTTGTATTGTTTTTTTTTTTTGGAAGTCTGAAACAAATCTGTTTTGATGCAATTTGGTATTTAGGACAAGTGGGTATGTTTCAAGTGGAATACTACTATAATATTCATACTAGGATGTTTTATATAGTATGTAGCATACTGGGTCATAGTTTGATCGTACTGCTAAAAAATGCAGACATATTTACACAAAATGTTGTTAAAAATACATAATAAATAACTTTACATCTCTCAATTAAGTAGATATGCAGTGTAGTCACAACAATGACTGTTTGAAGCGGTTATTATTATATGCTACTGTTCAAGTGTTTTTGAATGATTTTCAGAAAAAAACTTTTCAACAATTTTCAGTTTTTTTAAAATAAATTTAACTTATATTCAGGAGGGATGAATTAAATTGATCAAATATGACAGAAAAGACATTTATAATGTACAGAAGACTTCTATTTCAAATAAATGCAGTTCTTTTTAACTTTCTATTCATCAGTCTTGGGGAAAAAAGTATTTTTTTTCACATAAATATTAAGCAGCAAAACTGTTTTCAACATTGATGTAAATTATAAATGTTTCTTGAGCGCCAAATCAGCATATTAGAATGATTTCTGAAGATTCATGTGACACTGAAGACTGGAGTAATGCATGCTAACATTTCAGTTTTGCGTCACAAAAATAAATTACATTTTAAAATATATTAAAATAAAAATTGCATTTCAAAGTGTAAAAATATTTGACAGTATTTGTTTCTATTGCATTTTTGATCAAATAAATGCAGTCTTAGTGAGCATAAGAGACTCATCAAACATTAAATAACACACTGACCTCTAACTTTTGATTGATAGTGGACTTATTATTATTCAAGTGCAATTTATTAAATATTGTCGGCAGAAGATACTGTGCAGTATGCTGTACTTAGTATGCTAGTATTTCTTCAGAACATAGCATGCAATTCAGAATAGCATACTATCATACTACTTTTTTATAGTGTTTTTGTGAATATAATTTCTTGCACAAAAATGCATAATGTACACAGTATACGTACTGCAAAAAGTAGTATAAGTAGTATGGTACTATTCCATTTGGAACATTCACCAATTTAAAATAGCACTGTTTTCAGTGTTTTTTCCCTCCATGTCTACTTTGGCTGACATCTGTTCTTGTGTTGTGATCGGACAGGTGACATGGACCAGCTGATAGAGGAGTGTCACTCCTTGAAGGACGAGTGTCAGACTCTAAAGAACGACAACAAGCAGCTCTCTGAGAAACTGGAGATGCTGGAGCAGCAGCGATCCAGGTGATTGGCCACACGGCCTGTCAATCACACACAAACAAGACAACTCAGCCACTGAGCACTGCAAACTCAGTCTCTGTTAATAAGGCCGGCGTGACCGCTGAGGCATTCAGCCATAATCTGTCTCAATGGACACTCTCGCTAAAACTATTTAGCAGCTATGAAAGTGTTTCACAGCAACATGAAACATTAATGACTATGTATTTCATCTTATCCAAATATTTTGATAGATGAGCCACAGCTGCCTTGCAACTATTTTAAGACATCAAGTTTTTTTTGACTTCATGAATCTAATTCAATGTCTATTTAAAATGAATGCTTTTGTAATATATAATTATGTTTTTTTAAACAAGTGCTAAATGTTTCAGCTCAAAAGAAGAACTGTTCTCGGAAGTGAGAACAAATGATTATAAACAGTTTAAAATTTTGAAAATGTGCTGAAGTTGATTAATATATAATTTTTTGTAGGCACAGCTTGATATTCTAATGCATCTCTCAATAAATTATCTGATTTAAGTTGTAAATCTCCCCAAACACACAATTACTAGCATAATTCTCTTCTCTGATTAATGGGGTTTGTTATGTGGATTTATTTTTTATTTTTAAATATTAATTTTAATAACTAAAGTTTTTTATTTTATTTTATGTAGTTAATTTTTCTGTGACATTTGTATGTTTACTGTAAAGGCTTTTTAAGCACTGTGAGAGACTAAGAGAGTGAACGAGGGAGAGAAACCAAAGAGTTTTTGAGATTTTGAATAAATGATTATGAGAATGAATCAGTGATGAGTACTGCAGTGCGGCTGTCACACACACACACACACACACACACACACACACACACACACTATCAAAGTCACAATATGAAGCTAATCTGCAGAGAGCAGCAAGAGTTCACAAGTTCAAGTACATTAGTAATACACTAAAAAATGCACCACAACATGTACATCTATCTATAATAAATGTACTGTACATTTCCTGCTTCTATCCTGACAGCTCAGCTGATTCATTCCTGGCACTGAAAGTAGAGCAGAATGATGGAGAAAATGACACAGAAAAAGATGTAGAGAAGGAGGTGACGGCCGAGGGTTTCGTCAGCACTTTGGAAGTAGGAGGTGGGAAATGGGTGGAAGCTTATACCCAAAAGAACATCTCGTTTGAGGGCAAACCTGTCACCCCGACGGGCATGAGTGGAGGGTTTTCAGAGGTGTTCTCCCTCAGAGACCAGGTGAAACAGGCTGAGGAGAAAGCATCACAGGTCCAGAGAGAGGTACATTATGTCCGAAATGTACACTAGTGATAGAATTAGTTGCCCATTTGGCCAAATAACAGATGTTTGAATTTTAGAGTGCGTTGCCAATTTGAAATGTTTTTGGATCATTTTTGGTACAAAACAGCCACCTGAAAATGTTAAAATTCCAATAAATTCCAATCAACTTCAATAAATTACTTGGTTCAAATGGATTAAATCAAGAATTGTGGTTCATGTTAAATTTACATTCTCATGGATCAACATTATATAAGAGATTTGTCCAGCAAAATAATGTGTAAATTTGTGTATATTTAATTAAATGTATGACGTGTTTATTTAAATGCATTTAAATTTAATGTTATATATTATATTATATTATATTATATTTAAAAATAATTCAAAATCTGTATATATACATTGTGAAAATTTAAAAAATTTAAATTAAAGAAAGTTTTATTATATATATATACACACACACACACACACACACACACATACAGTATATATATATATACTGTATGTGTGTGTGTGTGTGTGTGTGTGTGTGTGTGTGTGTTGATGATGTCTGATAATTAAAAAAAAGTTTATTTTTTAAAAATGATTTAATAACACAAATACTAATGAAAAATATCCTCCACTTCTCCACTCTCGGTATGGGTTAAATGGGGTAAAAAAAAAACGAGTCACAACAGGTGTCAAACAAAACCATCTGTCACGGTATTGACAAAAAATGTGAGCCAAATACTTGATACTAGCAGAATATCTAGTTATTTTGCCATCAGTTGTTCAACAACTTGACCTTGAGGGAAATATCGCTGAAAAACCCTGACAAGTGTGACAAAGAAAATCTAATTCCTCTGTCCTCTATTGAATAATGGAATGATTAAACAAAGAGTTTTAGTCAGCTTGTTTCTGCCACACAAGCTAAAACTCTCTCTGTGACTCAGCGAATCTAATCACTAGTCCTCTATCATTTGTTATGTCTTTGTATCTCTCCTTTCTTTTAGTGTGAGGGACTAAAAGGAGAGCTTGTGGAACTGCAGGGGCTGTATGAGAGCAGCCAGAGGGAGAGGGCGGAGCTAGAGGCGGAGCTTCAGCGCTGTAGGGCGGAGCTTGATCGGCTGGCTGGGAGGAAGGCTCAGGTGAGGGGTCATAAAGGGGGTCAGATATCAGTCATGAAGCACTGCTTTCTTCCAAATCCCCAAGAGCCATCACTCTAGAACTTCAGACAGTGAACGTGTGAACTTCCTTGGGGTGAAAATGCGACCTCCAATAAATCACTGTACTGTACACATGCTGAAAACAAACAGACATTACTCACACAGCAAGTAGGGCGAAATATTATCAACAGAATGACACCATGACTCCATCGACCTCCATGTTTGTCAGCGTTTGAAAATGCTCTGTACATGACTAACGTTTTGCATGTGGGGTCAACCACCGCTGAAGCGACCATCTGTCCAACAGCAGTACCTGTCTTTCAAAACGCATCCTGTCTAACTAAACCACTCCGCCATTTTCGGTCGAGTGTGTATGTTTCACTTTGGGTTGCTTTTTGCCCTGTCACACACATTGATTCTGGGCTGTGTGTGTGTTTTCACATCTTGTGTTTGTCAAACCT
>JAFVLL020017650.1:0-22221 GCA_021397915.2 Tor tambroides | reverse complement strand
TATTATATTATTTTCAAATTGATTTTTAAATTATTATTATTTTAAATGATTGTCCCTGGACCAGTAGGGTACTCTTGTAATAAAGTAGCGGTGGCAGGGGCAGATATTAAGTATCAATTCTGCTTAAAAAGATGCAATCTAATCCTGTTTACATGAAATAAGCCTGCTCCCGAGCAGGTTTAAGCTTATGGACCTGTTGCTATGACAGCAAGTCTAGGATGAGCTTGGAAGAACCAAATGATCCAAGATCAAGCAAAATCGGCAACAATCAAATCCAGCTAACTGAGTTAGCGACGTACGAAGAACGGACCCCAGTAATTTAAAGTGAGATTTTGGACAACTTTGCAGCTCGAAAATGTTTTAGAAATGCCTTGCGTCAAAGACTTTTCTTCAAGTGTGCTTTTACTTTACACTTTTTGTTTGTTTGTACAATCTGAAGGATCTGTTGAAGTTATTTTCTGTGGTAACGGACAGCATGCCACAAATACTTAACTTATTTTGAAACCAGAACATTCTTTCGTTCTTGTTTATATGTTGTGGAGGTTCACATACATTGACCTCTGAACTCTGAATGACACAAACAAGGCGTACTGCAGCTTTCCTTCCTCCAAAATCTTCCTCTCCTCCTTCCTGTGGGTTTCCTCCCTCTGTCACTCGCTGACCCCATCTCGGATGTGAGGAGTGGCTCTTTAGAACGTTCCAGAAGAGCTGACGGCAGGAATCTCAAGGGCAGTTCAAGTGAGATCACGCTCGGTTAGCAAAAAAATGTTAAATGCAGAGAGAGATAGTGTGTACGCGCTGCGCGGATAAGTGAGGGCCCACACACACAGAAAAAAACTTTCTCATGAGCAAGAGCTCAAGAAGTCCACGGAGAGCGCCGGCTTTGAGAGTTGAGAGATCTAACTCACTTTTCTTTCCTCCTGTTTTTCTGCTTTTTGTGTGTGTTTTGTGTGCTTTTTCTCAAAACATTAAATCAGAACATGACCCATTTTACTTCTCTAATTCATCAGTGCATATTATTCTAAAGGAAAAAAGGGTGTTCTTCATAATGTTTCATTAAAAGTTTCTCCACCTCTGAAATTACTTTTCTGTTGATGTAACCTAGATGGCATAGATGGGGAAAAATATTATTAACCCACTAGATTTTGACAAAACTGGCATTATGCTGGGGTGTTATGGGAAGTTGACAGCTCTGCTAAAAAAACAAAACAATAGAAACCATCACAGAAATTCTAATGGGTTCCACTAGGAATGCCATTACAACCATTAAAAACCATCAACAATCTATACCTGTATTGTGTTTTGGCACGTATTCCATTAGGATTTATTGGTTTTAACAAGCCACCAATAGAAGGTGACAAATTACCAGTAGATACCCACAGGGACCATTATAATTTCCATTAAAACAATAAAATTCCCATTATAACCAGTAAAACTATTACAAATGCTGTGATGGTTTTTATTGTTTGTTTTTTTTCAGCAGGGAGGACATTGTTATGTGGTTGTTGAGGTGATCTGAGTGGTTTACAGTGTTGCTATGTGCTTACTAGGCTGTTTAAGTGGTTTCTGACTGTTCCATGTCAAAAATAGCCTACAACTCGAGCATCACTTTTTCATTCAGGTGTTTAAAGGTACAGTATGTAATATTGAATACTGGCAGTTGAAATGGGTACTGCTGTCTAAATTCTAAATATCGGAGAGAGTTGTTTCTCCTGCCCCTCCTCCTCAGACTAAACGCTCATACGTGTTGCCAGATTGAGGACACTTAACAGGAAAGAGCGCAATTGAGAATGGAAGGCGACGATTCTTACTCTGTAAGTTGATGAGTTGATTTATCCGCATTTTAGTCTCTGGTCATAGAGATTTTTAGATGGATGTCGAGGTTTTGGCTGGGTAGAATCTGCGTTTTTTTGGTTGGGTATGCGATCTCTGACCCAGTTCGTTTCCTGGCTTGAAATGGCTGCAATACGCTGTATTTTCCACCAACTGGCAACCCGGGGTATCGAAATACTATTGGTTAAACTGGCAGTGGGCAGAATCACACAGACCAAAATAAGAACAGACATTCCATCACGGAACACACATTTATAAATGCCTCATTCATTCATTCATTCATTCATTTGAAAGTAGAATAACTGACTGTAGCATTGTTTTTCAAAGAAACAAGTATATGAACTTAGAATGTTTCTTAAATATGCATTAGTAAAATACAGCACCTTTAATGCATTGCAATTGCTGTTACCAAGTAAAAGTATTATAATTGTTCACCCTTGTTCTAATGTATAGCATTTAATGTTCACTGAAAGATTGGTTTGGTATTTTTTACATTATATAACTCAGATGACAAGGTTGTGTATGTAGTTTTAGTGCATGTAAAGTGCAAAAGGATACTAGTTGGAATTATTGTGGTTTGGGCAGGGGGCTGTAACCATGGCAACAAGGCGAGAGCTTGTGAACTCCTGCAAACCTGAACGTCATGCAGCTCCTCCTTTTGCGTCTATGAGTGAGAAACCAACATTCTCATTTTCCAGTGTTGCTTTCTCCTCTCCGTCTCCCTTTTTCCATCTCCCTTTTTCCTCCTTTTCTCTCTCTCTTTCTCTCCTCTTATTCTACCTTTCCTCCTTCCATGCCAGGATAGAGTCGACGTGAATAATTCATGCCTCTCCTCACTGCGCCAGAAATGTGACACGCGCGCACACATTTAAAGCACTCAAATGCTTCTGGGACCTGGTGATATCTCACTTAAACACAACTCTCACCACATATATGCAGTCTTCTATTCAAATCTTTTATTCTGGCTTTATGGTGTTATGACACTTTGGTTTATTCTCTTGTTCTTTAAGAAAAAGTGTTTGATTTTGATGTTTCCGTCTTGTGTTGTAGAGAAATGAATCTGATTGGAAAGGACACAGTCAGTGTGACTTCTTTGTACGTGAGGCTTGTCTTACAGTTGTCTGCATGTGTGTGTAATGGTCAATGATGTGTGTCTGTAAGGGTTTCGGAGTGGACGGCTCTACCACACAGCGGGCGAAAAGCTCAGATATCGTGCAAACAGGACCAACAGAGATAAAGGTTACATTTGGTTTGTTCTAAATCTTTTATGTGTTTTGTTCAGGACTAAGGAGCCTCTGGTTGTTAAAATGGAACATTTAGGAACAAATAACCAAATAAAATACAGAATCGTTTGGTAAAGATGGTTGTTCAGAAGTGTTTTATTTAGTTGAGTTCACAGCCTCTTACTAGAGCACTGAACAGCTGTTTTTTATCTATTTTATTATAGTAAAACTATGCTATGAATATGTTCATTTCGAATGACTTAAACTTGCATTTAAAAAAATTAAATTAGAAATGTTGCTTGCCAAGGATGATGGCAAAAATTTATTTTGAAGTAATAAAAAAGCTGAAATAAAAATAAATTAAAGTTACAGAAATAGAAATATAAAATACTGCTATAGAAATATTAAAAATAATAATAAAAATGAAAAAAGCACAGAAAAAATAGCTAAACCCTAAACTAAAATGAAACTAAAAACATACATATAAAACCTAATGCTAAATTATAATACATATTAATAAATATATAAATAATATAAATTAATAGTATATAAATAATACTAAAACAATCACTGCTCGTGGTTCAATGAGGTGGATTTGGTGGATTGATGTACTAACAGAATGAGTTTTATTCAAACCACTAAATCACAAGTGAGTTCAAGACTATTTTGTGAATCTTTTTGACTGATTCATTTTAAAGAATTGGGTTAGCAGTGTCATTTTTCCATGAATCAAATGTTACAACCCACATTGTCACAACCCTTCATATTTGCATGCTTGAAACGCTGGATCATGCTCTTTAAACGAGATTATATTGAACAAAACTGAGTTTGGACGGGCATAAAGCTTTCCACACTAGATTTTAAATAATTATCGACCATTATAGTCTCAGATAGAGCACTGCTTTCTCTTTTACTCACTCATTACGCTTGTATCAGAGACTGATGTGATGCTTTCTGCTGCTGTGGTAATGTCTAGGTTGTCATCACTTAATGAGAACTAATTAACAGTGTCACAATAGAGGAGGATAGAGCAGGCATGGATACATAATTGGGCTGTTTTGAGAATGCGTAATCCTCCCCCACCTGTTAGACCTCATTGATATTCCTGAAACACAGGTCTGTTCTTACGAGCGGATGCTGATTTACATTGTTAGTGTGTGTTGACGTGTGTGTGTTTATTAGTGTTTTAGAGCTATACAGACATTGTTTAATGCATGTTTTTGGATGGATTGCGATGTAGAAAATGTCACTCAACAGTCTCCTCTGCTCTTTGCAATATGAAATCAAAATTGACCCTGTTTTCTTGCTTAATAAATGTCCTTATTGTGCATAATTCATCAGTGCACGTTATTGTAATGGAAAAAGGCTTGTCTTTTATAATCTTTAATCAAAACTGTCTCCGTCTCTGAAATAACTCATTTTTCTGTCACTACAAGGCCATATGAAAGATTATGTTGATTATTCCAGTTAGTGCTTTTTCTTACATGAACAGCTTACAGAAATAGGGAACTTTGTCAATTATTTAAGAACTTTCATGCTTTTACAATCCCATGTGACTTAATTTTCAATGTGAAGCACAAGAGGAGGTGTTTCACAGAATGGTTGCTCTTTACATTACAATGAAATTGAATGGTGATGTGAAGCTCTAAAATTGACAAAAATGGCACAATAAATGTATTTTGTATGACTTTCCTATATTCTTCCACTCTAAATTCAAATTTTATTTGCATTTGCATAGATTCAAAATGGTACGTGCAAGGTTTGAAGTCAGTGATGCCAAATTGCTTTTGGTTATCATGTGCCTTGCAGCTATGTAAAGTTTTTTTAATATGCAGAAGTGCAAATTTGATTATTGAATACTATTCTAATTTTTGCCCTTTTTCTTTTTATGGCTTAGAAGGGTTTTGTCGACTGATTTTATGGTGCAACTGTATTTATTTATTTTTTAGCATTTTTTTTCAGTCAAGTAAATTTTATTTGTATTGTATTTTTTATTGTACTTTTCACAATGCACATTGTGTCAAAGCAGCTTTACAGAAAATCATGATTTGTTCTATAATATCTTCATGCTTTACAGTCGCATTTAGCAAATTAGAGTTGGGAAATAATATTGTTGACATTTTCCAACTATATAAACTATCGAGCAGTTGAGATTTGCTGTATAGTGTATATTGCTTTACATGCATATACTGTATATATGCAGATAAAGATGGATATATGGAGAAAAAACCCTGTCACCATTTAAATTTATTGAATGGAATAGAGCAGCATGAACATTCTGCAAAACGTTGTATTCTTTTATGTTCCACATGAGAAAGAAAAGACTCGTTCAGACTGTGAGCCCAAATCCGATTTTTGTGCAAATCCGATTGAAATCTGATATTTAGATAGTCTGAACACGTGCAAATTCATATCAAGCTACATTCGTATGTGGTTTGGGATCCTATTCAAATCACATTCCTGGAAATCCGTTTCAGTCTGACCGGTCAGATCGGATTTAGCGTAGCTTTTTTACATCCTCACGGCATGTAAAACGCAAAAAGTAAGACATTTTTGTAGAAAACATGTTAAACGTCTTTGCAGAAACAAGCTTGTGCTGTTGCGAACTGCAAGTCAAGTGGAAAAGACAATATACAATATACTTTGATTTTTGAAAACATCGGAGACAGCAGCACGGAATAAAGCCACACATTCAAGCTTCCTGCATTTCTGCCGCTGTCTCACAAGACGAATAATCATCCAGCGTGACGGCAACATGTTGTCATGTCGTAAGACAACATCGGTATTGCAAACTGTATTGCTGTTATTGTTGTTTTTAGTGTAGGCATAACAACGCAACGGCATTGCAGTAGAAACGAACGCACATTACGTAAAACCAAAGAGTGCTTCTGGACACACAAACCGGATATGAACAGTTGCGATACACTGTGGACAGTCAGTTGTTCTAATCAGATTCCATCCGGATATGCATAAAATCGGATTTGGGCTGACAGTCTGAAAGAGGGCTTAAGTCATACAGGTTTGGAACAACATAAATGTAAGTAAATGATGAAAGAAATGTCATTTTTGGGGAAACTGTCCCTTTAAAAGCAATTGGAGCCACAGCGCCCGTTATTAGGATTTCTTTTTGTGTACATTCGCCTGAAGGTCCTTGTAGGTGACAATTTCAGACCCCTTTCCCATGCATCTGTTTTTCACCAGAGCTGCCAGTTTATTAACTGACAGGCACCGTTTAGCCAGCTCAGTCTGGGTCCTTTCGCAGAGACTTTGCAGTCTATACTTATCTTGTGGTTTACTGCAGACTTATACAACACCAAACACCGACCGCATCACTTCCCTCAGTCAGAACCCTGCAGCTAACGCTCTAGGAGCCCGCTTGACTTTATGAGCAGCTGTTTAACATTGACAAGTGCGACTTTTGACCCATTACTGAAGATGCGTTGCAAAGCACTTTAGCCTCTGCACAACACTGCAGCTGTACTGCTTGTTTTTGGCAGGAGTTTACTATGAAAAAAACAGCTCGCTGCATTGCAGTCATGCTTTACTTATGAGGAGGAATGCAACTTAAGTAGAAAATGCCTAAAGTGTGTGTGCAAGAGTCTAGTTTTGTAGGTTAGTCTTTGTGTTTTGTGAATGTACGTGTGCTGAAGGTGTTTGCTCCTTGATTTCCCAGAAGGCTGTTGTGACTGTGTCCATCATCTTTCTTCTTCCCAGCGCTGTGCTCAGTTTATTAATGATGTTTAGACTCTGATTTTCAGTGCAGCTCATATGGTGGCGACAGGCTGCATTAAATCAAGTGTTTAAATATTATTTTTGGATTTGATGGATAGCTTGAGACTGTGAGGCTGAAAGGTGTGTTGAAGGATGTATGTGTGTGTTAAGGTTAAGGTTAAGGTCAGTGTAATGTTACCCTTGACTAGCATTGGGAGTGAGAACAGCGCTATAAACAGGAAACTGATGTCACAGTTTGGATTTTAGCCAGACACGGGCTGACCATGAACAGAAAAGTGAATATGCAAGTAAAGTTAGTAAAGTGTATAATAGGGGTCTTTCAGGCCAAGAACTAGAAGAGAGTGTTACATTTTAAGTAAAATACCTATAATAACATGCATTTGATACTATAATGTTGTATTTACATACTTCTTTTATGATGTTTACATTAAAAATGGATTTAAATAATAATTGCTGATGTGTAGAGTCATTAACTTTTATGTTCAATTTGAAATTGATGAAATATTTTAATTATATTTAATATTTTAGTTATTTATAAATTGATTTTGAACTTTTTTATTTTATTTTATTTTATTTTGTTTTATTTTATTTTTATGGAGCCCTGCAGTACTGCTTTGGACTCCCTAGGGGTCACAGACCCCCTGTTGAAGAACCCTGAAATACTTTTCCTTGTTTATTTAAAACAGTTACTCCCTCACTGAGATCGTGTCACTATGATTGACTGCTGACAGTGTTGACATTATGACTGACAGGTCAGGACACAGGTGATAACATAACTAGAAAGGGTGCAACACATCTGAATATATCAGTGTTTGATTGATGTTGTTTTTGTTATGTTGAGAAATTACACTGGATTTCCGCCAGCGCTGCTGGCTGATCCCAAAGCCGCGCTTGTGACCAGAATGTTATTAATTTTCTGAGCTCATGGGAACTCTGAGAACTAGACGAGAACTATGTTTGTGATGATCGGGATGGGACTCTTTGCACATCAGCATTTAATGCCACTCGTGATATTAGGATTAAATATGAGCCTCTGGACATGGTCTGAAATTGTTTCATTTGATTATTATCTCCAAAGTGCTCATTTGCAAATTAATTGTGTCAGTTGTTTTGTAAATGAATGTTCTGATTTCAGAATTGGGTTTATATTCCACATAATACATTTCTCATTCATTTTTATGCAGTTAGAGATTCTATCATGGAATTGTAATCAGGCAAAATGACACAAATTAGGGAACAGACTCTCGCATTCTCCTGAACTATGTCTGTTGAACAAAGACGCCTATTCTTGGGCTGTTTTTATGAGGAATCGTCATACATGAGAAAATCACAAGAATCTGAGTTCAACAGGAAGTGAGGCCTCTGTTATGTCAGCCATTGCGCATATGGTGCATGATGTTATTACAAGAGAAAAAAAATCAGTTCACATGTGACTTGTGTTCTCTGCAGTGTTAGATTGAGTTGCATGTATTTTTTTGATGCAGTGTACAGTTGGAGACTGTAACCAATAAAGAAGCATATGCAGTTTTTAAAATAATTTTGTAGTTTTTACATTTTTTAAATATTATTTAAAAGATGATTCTAATATGTTTATCAAGGTTTCTTGCACAAAAGTAGTTCTTTTATGTTGTTTTTTAGTTATAATTTAGTTTGTATGACCATTTTCCAACATCAACGAGATGAGATTGTTTGTGATATAACCTGTTTAAAAGAATAGTTCACCAAAAAATGAAAATTTACTTACCCTCAAACCATTCAAGATGTAGATGAGTTTATTTCTTCATCAGAACAGATTTGTAGAAATGTAGCATCACTTGCTCACTTGCTCACCATTGGATCCTCTGTAGAAGTCAGAAGTGATGGTTTCAAGGATTTGTTTCTTGCGAACACACAGCTTTTCACTTCAAAAGATGTTTATTGATTAACTAGAGTTGTGTGGATTACTTGTGGATTATTGTGATGTCTTTATCAGCTGTTTGGACTCTCATTCTGACGGCACCCATTCACTGCAGATAATCAGTTGGTGAGCAAGTGATCTAATGCTGCATTTCTCCAAATCTGTTCAGATGAAGAAAACTCATCTACGTCTCAAATGGCATGAGAGTGAGTACATTTTCAGCAATTTTTCATTTTTGGGTGAACTGTTTCTTGAAATTTTAAAACGTTATATATAAAAGTATGCAGAACTATAAGTTTTGCATCGAAGATCATAGACTGACAGCATTACTTTGTACTAATTATTCAGAAAACCATTGAGGCTGCTGTTGTGTAACTGCTTTGCCTTATTCATCCTGAGGGATGCTTCATGATTGCGGTGTGCGTTGCCTTTCCAGTGACTGATCCAGATGTCTGTCTGCGTGTAAAAATAATTCTCTGTCCCCACAGAATAATTCATAGCTCAGATACGCTGGATAAAGCTGATTGGGTGCTATCAAAGCTGCCTATAATCTTTTGAGCTCAAGACCCTGCCTGTGCTGCTGCTTCTGCCCGTATGTGTGTGTGTTTCTCCACTGGTTCATTATTATTTAATAGATGTTTGAAAGACTTTAATCTGCAAAGCATGATCAATAATACACCACAGGGCTCATTACAGGGGAATATATATCATTCAGGAAGAGAGAGGGAAGTGAGAGAAAACAAACAAGGGGAAAAGAAAAAGGGAGAGTGAATGAGAGAAAGAAAGACGGAGGAATGGAGGGGGAGGAGTTGCTGGCAAGACAACTCATTTTCCGCACCGACAGATTGCGTTAATCCCACACAGGCATCTGATCTAAGAGGATCAGAGAGGTGAATCGTCTAGTCATGTCTGGTATGGCCGACTGTCTCTGTGTCCCATGTGTGGACCTCTTGTCGTTCACAATTTAGATTTGCCTTGTGATATTATAGAAATATATCACTGATCCAGCTAAATTAATTACATATACATATATAATAGTTTATTAATAATCATTAATTAATGATAAAAATAGTAGTAGTAGTAATAATTTATATGATTATACTCTCACACAAAATCATTGCATCATTAAAGGGATAGTTCACCCAAAAATGAAAATTACCCCATGATTTACTCACCTTCAAGCCATCCTAAGTGTATATGACTTTCTTCTTTCAGACGAGTACAATCGGTGTTATATAAAAAATGTCCTGGCTCTTTCAAGCTTTATAATGGCAGCGAATGGGTGTCTATTTTTTGAAGTCCAATAAAGTGCATCCATCCATCATAAAAAGTACTCCATATTTGTGTACGACAATTAACGTAAGCTAGAGATTACAGTTTATAAACTTTTAAATATGGATATTTTTCTTACAACAGACGCATCGATTCGCTTCAGAAGGCCTTTATTAACCCTCCCGAGGCATGTGGAGCACGTTTTATGATGGATGGATGCACTTCATTGGACAAAAAAAAATCAACACCCATTCACTGCCATTATAAAGCTTAGAAGAGCCAGGACACTTTTCTAATATAACTCTGATTGTATTTGTCTGAAAGAAGAAAGTCAGATACATCTAGGATGGTTTGAGGGTGAGTAAATCATGGGGTTATTTTCATTTTTGGATGAACTATCTCTTTAAAGAGATCTAGAGAGTGAGATTGTAGGAGAGATTAAGTGTGTGTAATTGGCTGGCCAACTGAATGGCCTGGTTCTCTGAGTTCAGAGGGCAAGTGAGAGAAACCACAGTGGGCGGCACCTGTTAACGCTAGAGTTATAGATCAGACTGGAGGGAAGATGAGGAGAGAGAGGGTGTTAAGAACAAGGTGGTAGATTTAAGAAGAGAGAAACAGGTGGCTCTTGGAAAGAGGTATGGACACGGGAAAGAACAGGTGGATCATTTGGAAAACAAGAATGAAAAAGAGGTGATGTGAATAGTGCAAGGCTGGAAATAAGGGTGTGAGGAAAAGAAAAGAAGAAAGGGATAGAAGAGAAGGAGGGTGTTGAAATGGGCTATTTTTAACCAGTTGGCTCCTTACTTTGGTGGGTGATTAGCACAGACCGGAGAGGAGAACGACAGCAGGAGGAGATCAGCTGCTCACTTTACATGTTCTTTCATTCAGTTTGTTTGCCACTTTTCATTCAGCATAGGTAAAAATGGCAAATGTGATCTGTTTAATGTCTTACATCTTATTGTAATATTTCTTTTATATTTTATTTAATAATTTATATTTATATAATAATGTAACAATAATTTATAATTTAAATACTACTATTAATAATTATATATATTATATATAACTATACTATACTATTATACTATATATATATATATATATATATATATATAGTACATATATCCACACAATTGTCTATTCATGTCTGCACACCATTGTATATGTCTATACCCACTCCTGCCACTAGAGGACTGTATGGGTCTCTTACAGTTTGAAAGGGCCACTGCTGCTGGGTATGATTTCTTGTCTGGACTGTGTGTGTGTGTGTGTGTGTGTGTGTGTGTTGTGTTTGTGAACAGACAACAGGTGAAGGCAGAGGGGCGATTCATGGCCTAAATCCTTAAAATAGCACACATTCCTAAAGCACTGTGGCCCTGGGTGGGTGTTTTGATTGCTTGAGGAGGTCTGGAGGTCTGTTGGTGGCAGAGAGAGATGAGAGCTGGGGCCCAGCAGGTGATGAAGAGGTTCCTCAGATGAAGGTGTTGGACTGGATGGATTTAGTAGGTTCTCACCAGAGATGACAGGTGGAGGTTGGGGGGTGGGGGTGTGAAACATGCATAGCTGCACATCTCCTTTCCAAACAGAGAATGTGGGAATGACAGTGAGACAACTTTTAAATGCCATTTTGCAGCATGAGCTAATGTTTATTAGAGAAGAGAGGATTTGGCTCAAGGAATATTGTTGGTTCAGTACAAGTTAATTATATGTAATTTATTCCTGTGATTTCAAAGCTGAATCATTACCCCAGTCACATAATCCTTCAGAAATCATTCTAATCATGATCTAAGAATGATGGTGAAAATTTAGCTTTGATCACAGGAATAAATTACATTCTAAAATATATTCAAATAAAAAACAGTTATTTTAAATAGTAAAAATATTTCAGAATTGTTCTGTTTTTGCTGTACTTTGGATCAAATAAATGCAGGCTTGGTGAGCAGAAAAGACATCTTTAAAAATCTTACTGTTCAAAAACTTTTGACTGGTTGTATATTTGGTGAAAAAATGTTGAATCAAGTATTACGTATAATTGAATGATTACTTTATCTGTGATCTGTTTTTCTGTCTCAGACGATGTGTGTGACTTAAAAGCGGAGCGGCCGGGTATAGGCAGCGAAATGACAGCCAAAGAGCGAGGCTCGCTGGAGGACAATGAGGAGAGAGATCAGGAGGAGGTGAAGGCCAGAAACGGAGAGAAGGGCCAGGAGGATGAGCAGGAGAAGAAGGAGGTGAAGGAGGAGAAGGAGGGAGACAGAGAGGAGCAAAGAGGAGTGGATGACGAAGATGAACTGGAGGTGCTGAGGTCGCAGGTGGTGCAGCTGCTCCTGGAGCTGGAGGAGACCAGAGAGGTGTCGCAACGACATGAGGAGAGCTACAACGAGCTTCAGGGTGCGTATGCTAAAGGAGTCTGGTTTTTTTAGGGTGTGACATCATCACCAGAGAGTTCCCTCTGAACATGCTCAGCTGTCACTGACCGCCGAACCACCTGTTCTCCAGTCATGCCTTCACACACACATTCCTGGCTTGTTAAAATTGTCGCATGCCAGTGATAAGTTACTAATTACTCATTTCTAATGTCCCTCCAGCGGCCGTTTAATGTCATTCCTTTACTTTGTAGGTCTTTTGGAGGAAGAGCGGCTGGCAAGCGCCCACCAGGCTGAGAGCTTTACGAGACAGATCCAGAGACTTCAAGGTAAACAGAAACACAATTAGAAACAGAATCTGCTCTAATAACTGCAGTCAATGATAAAACAAAATTAACTTAGTAGACTTTAAATATGACAGATCTAAATTGCTTTACTCAGTCATCAAGCAGCACAGATATCCTCTTACATTTAGCATATTGAATAACAGCTGTGTCCAATACTAATGAATAAACATTCTTGATATATCAAGCTGTTTTATGATTTTAACACAGACCACAGATGATTTGAGGAGGCTATTTGCATATTCATATCTTTATGCTGTATATAGAAAACATTGGCTATGATTTGAAATATTATACTATTCTTCTGCAGTAAATAAAATATATACTGTGAAAATCATTCAGATTTTTTGTATGTATTGAATACCCAGATAATATTTAATACAATGTGCAATATATATCATAGTACAATGCATTGGGTACTTTATCCAACAATGCAATGTTCTTGACTTCACATTCCATTTCTTGAAACATTTTGGTCTTAAAATTTTTTACACAATCTTCAATTACTAAAAAACTTATTTTATTATTTTATTTTATTTCATTTTATTTTTATTTACTGTGTCATTTTGTTTTGATTTAAAAAAAAATTGTATTTATTGTCATTTTGTTTTGTTTATCATGTCATCTTATTTCATTTATTATTTTAATTTAATTTAATTTAATCTTATTTTATTTTATTTTATATTATTTTATTGTATTTTATTTTCAGAAATGATAATTGGGTGCCACTCTCTAAAAGTGACAACAATGTAGCATACTACTGTTTACAATGTTCATTTTTCATACTGCTTCACATACAGTATGCAGTACATACTATGCAGAATGCTGTGAGCTTGCATCATATTTTGAACATAGCCAGTGTACCTTTGTTTCAAAGCAGCTTCATTATCTTTATGAATACATTAAAAATGATAATATCAGCTAATTGCATTACTCTCTGAACATCATGTTCAAAGACTCCTACAAGGTCTTCTTGTATTCAAACTCAATGTTATCCGTGAATGTATTATGATGGAGATTATCTCAATCAGTCCGGTAACTACCACAGAGTCCTTCAAGCCTGATGTCATTTCCTGTGGCGCTGACATCTCGTTTCCATTAGTTTGGTCGAGTGCTACTTGGGTGCAAGAGGGAGTAGAGAGGGCCTGTGAGAGAAATGGGAAAAGCAGAGATGATGGAATTGTTGTTCACTTCCCCAGTGACTCACTTTCACTCTTTCAGCGGCTGTGCTGTGATTAAATTAAATGAACTGTGAGGAGGCAAAGTAAACCAGCGTTTGCAGAAGTGCACGGTCTGTGCTGAGGTACCATCATGAGTAATGGAATCACAGATATGAATAACACAACAAACCACTGCCAGAATCAGATTCAAGATTCACACACTGAAGAAACAGCTCTTCGGTTTAATCACAGCCTGTGCCGAAGGGTTTTTTTACCATCCGTTTTCCCGCCTTGCAAGAAGGAGACTGATTATAGTTTTTCAGAAGCCCCTACAGACTAAAATTCACACTTTGTGTGGTTAGTTTAAGAGGTTTTGCCTATTTTTTTTTTGCTACTTGACAGCTGGACGTGCTGAGTGAATGCTGTAATGAGACGTGAACCAAAGGCCTGTATTTTTCACTTCAAATGCCCTTGGTTTTCAGTGAAGTGGCTGATTATAGACCTCAAATGGTCTTGATGTCCTCAAACAGTGCATATATAAATGCTACATGGATTTTATTAGTTAGCTGACAGCTCATAAGGTTTTAGAAGTTTATGCACCTACTTGCACACATATTCTGAAATAGCATACTACTTCCACCATTTCTGCAGTATATACTGTGTATGCTGTACATAGTAAACACTTTTTCTGTGTACACTAAATATCCAGATGACCGGCAATATGAGGTATTTGAATTAGCTTTTATTTTTTACTGTCAGTTTTCATTTTAATTTTAGTAATTTGGTGTGTGCCTTTGTTATGTTAGTTTTTTTACAATTATTTTTTTATATTTCTATTTAACTTCATTTCATTTGAATTTCAGTTTTAGTTTTAGTAATTTTAGTACTTCTTCAAATTCAAACTTATTTCACTTTGTTGCGAAGACAATTCTTATTTTTGTTTGAATTTAAGTATTTATTTTAACTTTATTTCAACTACCAATTTTAAATTTTAGTTTTAGTCAACAATAAAAACATTTCAAGATTTAATATATTTTTACACAAAGTGGATTAGAAATACATTTTATTTATTGTGTAATTTTTTACTATTTAATTTTATTTATTTACAAAATAAAAAACTGGACGTCACAAACTGAATTAAATGTGTATCATACCACTGTTTAAAGTGTTTGTTTTTTTTAAATCCTGCATATTGTTTCAGATACTGTTTAATAAATAATAGACAGTATAAGCTTCATTAAGTTAAAACAGAAGAAATTTCTTAGTTATTTATTCCTACGCAACATATTAAACCTGTGATGCCCAAATCAGTTGATCACTTATACTTTATTATTTTAAATTTTAAAACTTTTTAGGTGCAAGATAAACTTACTTATTACCCATTAACACACTTCAATACCATGGTATTACCGTGTGAATAACATGGTATATGAATAGGATTTTATTTTATACTTTGGTACATATCAAAGTACCATTGTATTACCATATGATACCATTACTGTACCGCAATACTTTTTATTACCCAATGTTCAGTTGAAAATATTGTTGTATCTTGCCTCTGACCCACAGCTCAGCTGCGTTCGGTGCAGGAGGAGCTGGACAGTCTTGAGGAGGAGAAGGCCAGCGAGCTGTGGGAGGCGCAGGAGGAGCTGCGTGCGGCGCAGGAGGAGGTGCAGGAGCTGCAGCAGGCGGCGGAGGAGGCAGCAGCCGAGCGGGAGAATGACATCGCCCTGCTACAGGAGGAACTGTGCCGTCTGCGCGCCGAACTGGAGCGTCTGCGCGGCACCACGCAGGAGTACGAGCTGGAGCTCACCACTTTGCGGGCCGAAATCAGCATGAAAAACCAGCGCAGGGACGAGCAGGAGAAAGCAGGAGGAGAAGGTCTGATTCCTACCACACTACAGAGATATCCCAGATAAAATGACCAGTTTATATCAGCTTGAAGCTTAGTTTGTACTGGTTAGTGCTGGTTTGGTGCTGGTCTGGCTGGTGGATCAGCATAGCCATGCTGTTTGCTAGACGTTAGTGAAGCCTTGTTGTCCAGCTTGATCTTTCTGATGAGACTGGATGGTCAAAGATGTCCTGATCATTTGGGACACCAGCTTTATGTGCTCCTAAACACAATGAATGTGACTAGTTAACCATGTAAGTGTCCGTACCATCCTCCTCATCCATTTAATCTGCGTGTTAAATACAAGTGTATTGAATACAGTGTGATTCACTCATATGAAACTCAACACGCTCTTAAAAACTGTGGTAATATGGGAGTAAATGACGTCTAATGAGCAGTGAGATGGTACAACAGGGAAATAATACAGCACACACTCACACCTCTCCAAAACAACTCTCTGCAGTTGGCAGGACGGGCCCATTTTCCATGAGGGTGTGTGTGTGAGATCTGTTGGCTGTGTGTGATTTGGCACAATCTTGTCCCATATGTTTGTTTGGATGTGCCCAAATGCAGAAGCTAAGAAGACCGAAACAGTGTGATTGCAAATATCTATTTCAGGCTTCTATATTCCAGAATCACATAAACAAGTCATTAATTAATGGAAAGACAGATGTTGTGTGTGTGTGTGTGTGTGTTTGTGAGTGTGTGGTTTTTGCCTATTGTGGAGTGCGAATGTCTTAAATTATAGGAAAACCTGAAATCACAATTTAACATACATCATTAAGGGAAAATTTCTTAATCAGTGTTATTATGGTAAACTAAAATGAAAACTATTAAAAACTGGTTTCTGTAATTGAAATAAAGCAGAAATAAAGTAAAAACTAACCTAAACTTAAAAAAATAAATAAATGAAAATAAATAAATGAATTCTGTATATATATATATAAAATTAATGACTTAAATGTTAATTAGAAATGATGAAATATGACTGTTAAAATACTAAAATAAAAAAATAAATAAATCAATGAAAGCAAAATAAAAATATTTATACAACAAAAACACAAAACCTAAATTAAAATGAAAACTAAAAATATAAAAACGAAAGCTAATTAAAAATATTAAAACTAATATACAAATAAATATAAAAATATATAAAAAATACTTAACATTGGGCTTAAAACACATACTAAATAATGCCTTAATGAAAATGTTGACATGCAAAAATGTTTATGTTTATGTTTAAGTGATACTATGCTAATATCATTAATACATATGATCAATATAAAAATAATAAAGGTTTCTATACTTATTAGTAAAATATAAAAACAACATATGGTTCACCGTGATAGAAAATCAGATGAATGTATTTTTGTGAGTCTGCTTATCTATAATTTTGGTGTATAATCTATCTATTTCACACACATGCAAAGTTACATGCTCAGTGGAGTCAATTTTTCCAGACCTCATCTGTGTTTCTGTACGTTAGCCAGCTGAGATTTCTCCAGCAAGATCTTTCTTTATATCACATAACCTCATTCTAACATTACTGACAGACACTGATAGCAAATAAACCCTGTAGAGCGATACTGACGTTTTATCAACTTTTCTTCCCCATTGCCTGATACGACACCTCACTCTGATATTACCCAGAATGCATTATCACTGACAAATGTGAGTGTATTACAGGTTCTTTCAGTGTCTGAGTGTCTGTTTGACATTCTGACAGAGTGCAGGACCTCCACAGAGCCCCATTTGTCTGGTGTTGATGTCTTTCTCTGCCTCCAAGGGCGCCGGGGCTGCTTTCTGCTCCCTTGATGCCGGTAGAACTTTACTATATTAAGATCTGCAATAAAAACAACATACCAGCGATTACGGCTGGTGGGGTCGTGCGGTCAGATGCGCTGATCGCAAAGCAGTGTTGAACATGAACACATCAGAGCCTTTGATTGATGCATTCATGTTACCTCTGATCTGGGGTCAGATGCGACTGATGGTTATTTACACCACATACACATTCAGGCCTGGCAGAGACAGAGTGCAGAGTTGTTTGCAAGTGAGATTCCTTCTAGATTAGAGCCTGTGCTATCGGGGGTTGAACGTTGCACCATGGGGGACGTGCAAGGCAAACATGACTCCTGATTGACAGGTCAGACTGCTGCAGTGGGAAGAGAGCAGAATGGGTTGTTTCCATGGAGACTAGTTGCAGGGTTTGGTGTGTATTTACGGCTCCCTGGTCAAATGTTCAATATTTTTCTGCCATGGATGTGTAGCCTCTGTATTGTTTGTTTCAGAGTCTGAAAAAAATCTCTTTCGTTGCAATTTGGCCTTTAGGACAATGTTTCAAGTGGCATACTACCATACTATTCATACTATAATTTTTTATGTACTGTAGTATGCAACATGTGTACTGGGTCATAGTTTGATTGTCCTGAATTTAATGAAATTTAATGAAAAATGCATAACTTAAAGATATGCAGTGAAGTGATAATGTAGTATATGACTATTTAAAACGGTTATCTGTTCAAATGTTTTTTTGAATGATTTTCAAAAAAAAAACTTTTTTTATTTACAATTTTTAAATGTGAATTTTTAACAATTTTCAGTTTTTTTTAAAAAATAAATTAAATTGATGCATTAACTTGGGGAAAAATATTAAGCAGCAAAAATATTAAGCAGCAAAACTGTTTTCAACACTGATGTAAGTAATAATAATAATAATAATAAAAACTTTGTTTTAAATTATGTTTTTTAAATGTGAATTTTTTACAATTTTCTTTCTTTTTTTTTTAAATAAATTAAACATATTCAGGAGGGATGCATTAAATTGATCAAATATGACAGTAAAGCCATTTATAATGTACAGAAGACTTCTATTTCAAATAAATGCTGTACTTTTTAACTTTCTATTCATAAATCTTGGGGAAAAAATCCACAAAAATATTAAGCAGCAAAACTGTTTTCAACACTGATGTAAATAATAAATGTTTCTTGAGCACTAAATCAGCATATTAGAATGATTAGAAGGATCATGTGACACTGAAGACTGGAGTAATGCCTGCTAAAAATTTCAGCTTTGCATCAAAGAAATAAATTACATTTTAAAATATATTAAAATAAAAATGGTATTTCAAAGTGTAATAATATTTCACAGTATTATTTTTTTAGTGCATTTTTGATCAAATAAATGTAGCCTTAGTGAGCATAAGAAACACATCAAACATTAAAAAACACAACAACCCCAAACTTTTGATTGATACTGGACTTATTATTATTCAAGTGCAATTTATTACATATTGTAGGCAGAAGATACTGTGCAGTATGCTGTACTTAGTATGCTAGTATTTCTTCAGATACAGCATGTAATTCAGAATAGCATACTATCATACTACTTTGTTTTTGTAGTATATTTGCAATTTGGTGAATATAATAGATATTTTGTGTATTTCTTGCATAATGTGCAGTACACTTACTGCATACTGTAAAAAGTAGTGTAAGTAGTATGGTAGTATTCCATTTGGAACATACACAAATTTAAAATAGCAGACATATTAAAAGTAGTATGCTAAATTGCTGTTCAGTGTTTTTAGTGTATTTCCCCTCTTCTACTTTGGCTGACATCTGTTCTTGTTTTGTGATCGGACAGGTGACATGGACCAGCTGATGGAGGAGTGTCGCTCCTTGAAGGACGAGTGTCAGACCCTGAAGAACGACAACAAGCAGCTTTCTGAGAAACTGGAGATGCTGGAGCAGCAGCGAGCCAGGTGATTGGCCACATGGCCTGTCAATCACACACAAACAAGACAACTCAGCCGCTGAGCTTCGCAAACACTGTCTCTGTTAATAAGGCCGGCGTGACCGCTGAAGCATCCAGCCATAATCTGTCTCAATGGACACTCTCACTAAAACTATTTAGCAGCTATGAAAGTGTTTCACAGCAACATGAAAGATTAATGGCTGTGTATTTCATCTTATCCAAATATTTTGGCAACAAGATGAGCCACAGTTGCCTTACAGCTATTTTAAGACATCTTTGACTTTATGAATCTAATTCAATCTCTATTTAAAATGAATGCTTCAAATATACCATTATGTTTTTTTAAACTAGTGCTAAATGTTTTAGCTCTAAAGAATAACTGCTCTCGGAAGTGAGAACAGCTGATTATAAACAGTTTAAATTTTTGAGAGGATGAAGTTGATTAATATATCATTTTTCATGGCCACAGTTTGATTTTCTAATGTATCTCTCAATAAGTTGTCTGATTTGAGTTGTAAATCTACCCAAACACGCACATTTCAGCACCACATGTCAAAGCAGGACTAAAAAACAATTACTAGCATAATTCCCTTCTCTAAATTAATGGGGTTTGTCATGTGCATTTATTTTTTTGTATTTAAATATTATTTTAATAACTAAATTTTTTTTCAATGACATTTATGTGTTTACTGTAAAGGCTTAATAAGCACTGTGAGAGATTAAGAGAGTGAATGAGGGAGAGAAACCAAAGAGTTTTTGAGATTTTTAATAAATGATTATGAGAATGAATCAGTGATGAGTACTGCAGTGCGGCTGTCTCACACACACACACACACACACACAGTCAAAGTCAAAGTCACAATATGAAGCTAATCTGCAAAGAGTGCAGCAAGAGTTCACAAGTGCAACACAACATGTACATCTATCTATAATAAAAGTACTGTACATTTCCTACTTCCATCCCGACAGCTCAGCTGATTCATGCCTGGCACTGAAAGCAGAGCAGAATGATGGAGAAAATGACACAGAAAAAGATGTAGAGAAGGAGGTGATGGCTGAGGGTTTCGTCAGCACTTTGGAAGTAGGAGGTGGGAAATGGATAGATGCTTATACCCAAAAGAACATCTCGTTTGAGGGGAAACCTGTCACCCCGACTGGCATGAGTGGAGGGTTTTCAGAGGTGTTCTCCCTCAGAGACCAGCTGAAACAGGCAGAAGAGAAAGCATCACAGGTCCAGAGAGAGGTACAGCATGTCTGAAATTTACACTAGTGATAGAATTAGTTGCCCACTTGGCCAAATAACAGATGTTGTAACTTTAGAGTGCATTTTCAATTTTAAACATTTTGGATCATTTTTAGTACAAAATAGCCACCTGAAAATTTTCACATTTTTCAGTCAGTTCCAATAAATTCCAGTCAACTCCAGTTAATTACTTGGATCAAATGGATTAAATCAAAAATTGTGGTTCATGTTAAAGTTACTTTCGCATAGATTAACAATATATAAGAAACTTGTCCAACAACAGAAATAATTTAGTGTTAATTTGTATATATTTGTTTAAATTTATGATGTATTTATTTAAATGTATTTAAATTTAATGTTAATGTAAATATATATATATATATATATAAATTGTGTAAATTTTAAAAATTTTAATATTATATTATAATTTAAATATATATATATATATATATATACACACACACACACACACATATATGTGTGATGATAATGTCTGATAATTAAAAAAATGTTTCATATTTTAAAAATTATTTTATAGCAAAAATACTAATTAAAAACATTCTCCACTTGCTGTATGGGGTAAATTGAATCATGTCAGGTTGCGAACAAAATCATCTGTCACGGTATTGACAAAAAGTGTGAGCCAAATACTTGATATTGCAGAATATCTGGTTATTTTAGCTTCAGTTGTTCAACAGCATGACCTTGTGAGAAATATCGCTGAAAAACCCTGATAGTGTGACAACAAAGAAAATCTAATTCCTCTGTCCTCTGTTGAATAATAGAATGATTAAACAAATATTTTTAGTCAACTTCTTTCTGCCACACAAGCTAAAACTCTCCCAGTGAATCTAATCACTTGTCCTCTATCATTTGTTATTTCTCTATATCTCTCCCTTCTTTTAGTGTGAGGGACTAAAAGGAGAACTTATAGAGCTGCAGGGGCTGTATGAGAGCAGCCAGAGGGAGAGGGCGGAGCTAGAGGCGGAGCTGCAGCGCTGTAGGGCGGAGCTCGATCGGCTGGCCGGGAGGAAGGCTCAGGTGAGGGGTCATAAAGGGGGTCGGATGTCAGTCATAACACACTGCTTTCTTCCAAATCCACAAGAGCCATCACTCTAGAACTTCAGACAGTGAACGTGGGAACTTCCTTGGGGTAAAAATGCAACCTCCAATAACACTTGCTGAAAACAAACAGACATTACTCACACAGCAAGTAGGGCGAAATATTATCAACAGAATGACACCATGACTCCATCGACCTACATGTTTGTCAGCGTTTGAAAATGCTCTGTACATGACTAACGTTTTGCATGTGGGGTCAACCACCGCTGAAGCGACCATCTGTCCAACAGCAGTACCTGTCTTTCAAAGCGCATTCTGTCTAACTAAACCACTCCGCCATTTTCGGTCGAGTGTGTATGTTTCACTTTGGGTTGCTTTTTGCCCTGTCACACACATTGATTCTGGGCTGTGTGTGTGTTTTCACATCTTGTGTTTGTCAAACCT
>JAFVLL020017649.1:0-67285 GCA_021397915.2 Tor tambroides | reverse complement strand
AAAATTAAAACAAAAAAACTTTTGAAGTGTTTTACTTTACATGTAATGAATCTAAAATATATGAAAGTTTCACTTTTTGAAATAAGTTACAAGGACAAATGAACTTTTTCACCATATTCTAATTTTCTGAGATGCACCTGTATATGGTTAAGATCGTGTGTGGTGAGAAAGAGGCAAAGAGGCGTGTTTGGAAAAACAGGACAATGTGTCCAAATACCTCACTGCCCTCTGTGGGGTTTTTAAAATGGCTTGTAAATGTTTAATGATTCTCCAGGATCCTACACACCCATAAATACTATGACAGGAAAATACCACAGTCAGCAGTTCACGTCACCCAACATACTGTAGACACAAGGAGGAAACTGTGATGTAAATATAAAGACAGTTAGCCAATATTACCAAGCTGTTGTTTTCATAGAGATGGTATACACACAACTTAGAAGGTTCTTTTGGGTGAACTTTTCCTTTAAATCTGTGGATCAGCCTCAAAGAATTTTCACACTCTACATATATATTATGTGGATGCCTCTGGTGGATTGGCTGAGAATTTGAGAACTCCAGCTGAGATCTGTGTTATTAACTTCCTTACCACAGTGCGTGTGTGTGTGTGTGTGTGTCTGATGCAATTGGGTCGAAAACATGATAACTGTGACCTCTTACTAGTTATGATGTTAAAAGTGAAGGTCTTTGCCCTGTTGTCATCCCCAAATCTCCTCACAACAACACTAACGAATGACTGGAAAATCCCACCACCAGCTCATTTGCTCTTTCTTAGAGGAGAATTGAATAGTTTATGAATGTCATGAATGAAATTTGTCTACCCTTGTCCTTTTGGGGTGTTAATTATATAATGCATAATATATAATGTGTGAAGTGTGATCTTGTTTCTTTTGTTCAATCAACTGCATATATCAACTGTACATTATTTATGAGCAAGTTTTTTTCCAAATATGGGGACTTTTGGACCTGTGGACTTTTAGAAAATAAAACTTCACTCTGTTCACTCTCTCTCACTAGCTTAATGAGTTTAACAGTGTACAATGGTTTGTGTATATTATACATGGATCCCAGGAGAACTCTGTTATTTATGTTATTTTTGTCATTTTGAACATTTTTACCAGTGCCATTTCTACCACATCTCAAATGATGTACTGTATTGTGTTTAATATCATTTTGGGATAGAAATGACATTTAAGACATTACAAATCTGTTGTTCCTGAGTCCTCGCTGAGGCTAATTTCATTATTTTAATTCATACAATTCATAATATTTTCACTGTTTGTATCATGTTTTCAATTTAACAGCTTGATTTCAAATGATGCACAGTTAAATATTCTGTTCAAGTAATATTTACATTAATGCCTTTTAATTTTCTTTACACATCACATTTCATCTCAAGCATGCTCTTCTTGATGAAACTTTATTAAAGGAATATTTCACACAAAAATGAAAATTTGCTTAAAATTTACTCCCCCTCAGGCCATCCAAGATGTAGATGAGTTTGTTTCTTCATTGGAACAAATTTGGAGAAATTTAGCATTACATCACTTGCTCACCAATGGATCCTCTGCTAGTGAATGGGTGCCGTCAGAATGAGAGTCCAGACAGCTGATAAAAAAACATCATTATAATCCACAAGTAATCCACATGACTCCAGTCCATCAGTTTACATCTGGTCAAGTGAAAAGCTGCATGTTTGCAAGAAACAAATCCATCTATTAAAATTATGGATAGACGACTTATTTTAGCCAGAAGCAAAGATTTAAAGTTAAAAACACCTTTATGATGGATTTGTTTAGTACAGACATGCAGGTTTTTTGCCTTACTGGAGATGTGGGTTTTACTGGATTATTGTGATGTTTTTATCACTTGTATGGATTCTGACGGCACCCATTCACTGCATACATTGGATTCATTAGTGAGCAAGTGATGTAATGCTACATTTGTCCAAATCTGTTCCAAAGAAGAGATAAACTCCTCTACATCTTGGATAGCTTGATGGTTAGTACATTTTCCACAAAACTATTATTTTAAGGCCAAAATGATTTGTTACGGTGGAAATGACACCACTATATAAATCAAATCGTTATAAATCATTCTCACACAATACATATTAAAATGGTTTATTTCATTCCTTTTTCAAATCATCATAATTAATAATATTATTTATAATATTTTTTATATGGATTTTTTTTATAGTTTAGGAGTCTAAGTCTAAAGGTCATTGCACACTGAGTGCGAAATTTTCATCCGAACTTTTCATACGTTAAAAAATAAATACGACCTCATGTTGTGTCAATCACATTTACACACTGCCTCCGAAACTTTCGTCCATCATCAAAAAATCGGATCAGGTTTGATTTTTTGCGTTTTCGCATCCGTAGCAAGCATTTTGATAGGAAAGTATGACGAATAGGAAAAAAACGAAAAAATGCATATGAAAATTTAAGACTCAGTGTGCAAGGACCTTAAGGCAAGGGTAAAATAATTAAATGAAATAAAGTTCACATAGATAAAGAAACATGCTTAAAAATGTGTGAAAAAGTGTTTTCTGCATGTAAACTTTTATGTCTGCTCTCTCTGTAGGACATTGATGAATTGATGCACACAGACCGACCTGATTGGCAAAATGTCATGCAATATGTATCTCAGATCTATAAGTACTTTGAGACTTAATTTTTGACTGGAAGAAAGAAAGATGAAAAGGAAGAGGAAGAGGAAGATGAGGGCACAGAAGCACTTTTATTTGCCTGGTCCAGTTCTCCCTTCACAGTGTTCCTAAATACACAAACACACACAGTTCTGTAGTGTTCACACCAGTCAGGTTCTCTCTCTGAATACAACCAACATATCATATTCAGTACAATAGTCATACACACATATGCAAACACACAATCCTTCTAGCCTCAAACAACTTCTCTTTTCCTCACAATTTGTGTGTCATATAGACCTAACTCAGTTTTTGAAGTTTGAAGTTGCTTGCAGAGTGTAGGTTTGCAATCTTGCACTGAAACTGGTATAGTTTTTTAGTATGCTAAATTTTTGCTAAGAGTTGAAATGCAGCTGCTAATCTTTATAGAGAGTATTGTTACCCAAATCTATATATTGGCATACTTATATATTGATATAAAGTATTTTTAAAATTTTAGTTTTCCCACAAATAATTTTAAAGACTTGTAATATGTCTTGGTGAGACATCAAACTGTAGTGAACTATGAAATTAAGTTTCATATGTTTTGTTGAAAAGTTGTAGTTTGTCACTCAGAGAGACAATAACCACCAAAACCTTTACAATGTCTCAATTGTTTAACCGACTTTTATGCATTTACATATTCCTTATTAACAAACACTAAGATTATTTCTATATTACTCTAGTTAATTATTTCCTGAAAAAATGCCAGGAAGTCAATGTCTGATTGAATATTATGAGACTGTTTCAAAGAACCATTATTGATTCTTTAATGTTTTTTGTGCCTGTTTAAATTACATGGAATGTGTTTAAAAAAAGATTTGAAACAATGTTTAAAAAAGTACCAATATTGGAAAAAAATACTCTCACAGGAATGTGTTTAGGCTGGTCAACAGTGTAATTTGTGCCAAATTCTTACAAAAGTTCTTGTTAATTCAAACGCATGGGCAACTGACAATAAATTCTCAACAGAAGTAAAACATGCATACAAAAAACAGACAGCATCTGTGTTTTCAAATGTTTTCTTATTGGAAATGTTATTTATTGACTTCTTTGCTATTAAATATTTAGATCGCAAAGGAATGTTTTTTTTTTTCTATTTGAAACTTCAGTTTTGCTTCATGATAGAAGACTGTTAATTGATGATAATAGTAATAAAGGTTTTTGTCATCATATTGTTTGCTTGTTTGAATTAAAAAGCTATGTCACCTGTATTTGAACAGAATGGAGAATCTCAGAGACAAATGTCCCACAATATATTCATTCACAAAATGCTAATATTATCTCGCCTGTAGAAGTGAAATTGGGCACTTTGACAATTTATATGGGCTCCGGTTTTTATAGTTCTACAAACCCTTAAAATGACATGCTGAAACGTGCGTGTGGCTACAGACAGAGAGATACACGGAGTCCACATTGTAAATCTTTGGCAATTACACAATATTGTCACTTCACTCACCAAGATCTTCTCAGAAATAGGCTACATGCTCAGTTTTCAGAAAATCAGACTCTTGTACAAAACATCTATAGGCTAAACACACAGATAAGTTCAATCAATGTCAAATGTCAATAAGAGGACAAAAATAGAATCTATCTTAAAGGGCAGATAAACAGATTTTACTGGGACTAGTAGGCTAAACATGGCAAATGTTTCCAACTTTTTCCAGTAAGGGTTTGCACTATATAATCAACAATTAATTTAGCGACTCCACTCTTTTTTTTCCCCTGTAATTTATCATTTTCTTACTACATTATTAAACTTTAATTATAATCATCATGAAACTTTGTTTAAACAATGATATTAAAGCCACTGAATTCAAATTCAACGCGCAAGAACTGTCACCGTAAAAGTCACCGTAAAATTTGCATTCTGAGTTCTGATTGGTGTTATATATTTGCATAATTATAATCGTATTTTTCTTTGTTTATTTGATAAAAACAAGTTCAGAACGCAAGACCACAGAAGCTTCCTATCTGGTGCATTCTATAAGGCTATAGTTATATAATATCTATCTTATGGAGGAGGAGAAATGACTTAAGTATGAATAAATACATAAATGCAGAAATAAATAAATGTAGAAATACATAAATAAATACATGAAGAAATAAATAAGTAAATGCATAAATAAATGAAGAATTAAATAAATAATTAAATTCTGAAATAAATGTAGAAATACAGAAATAAATGAAGAAATAAATCATTAATTAAATGCTGAAATAAATAAATAATGATATGCATAAATGAAATGAATAAATTATTTTGTCAAAAGTGTCATTTTTAATTGTACTATTTTTGAACAATTTGTGTTGTACTACATTTATTTATGTATTTCTACATTTATTTATGTATTTCTACATTTATTTGTGCATTTCTACATTTATTTATTTCTGTGTCCGTATGTTAATAATGCAGGATTGGTTAATTAGTCAAACCAGTCAGAACAATCGTTTCTGTTAGGAACAAACATGAGATAGCAATTAGCCTAGTTAGCCTGCTAACTTTATTAACTGCGGTCAAGTCAGCCGCGTCTTGAAAATACACGAGCCGTTTCTCAATACCAAGTACGCAAAGTTCGGACTTGCGTCCTTGGTAGTTCCGACTTCGCAAGTCGAACTCCCGAGGACGGGAGGACGCAAGTCCGGTGTTCCGGTGAATTCAGTTCCCCTGTTTCCCCCTCACAGCGCATGCGCAACTTAAGTACGAACATCATGGCATCAAAATCTGAAAGAGCAGAAATTTTCCTGTGGGGGTAGGTTTAGGTGTAGGGTTGGCGTTATGACGCCGTTATGACCGCGTCTTTACATCCATTTTGACCGCTCCTAGCACCCATACCATAAATGCGCGATTAGACGCGGAAAACAAAAAAAAAGTGCGGCTGGCTGACCGCAATGTTTCGAGCGCATGTAAAGCTGCCTGCTGCGTCTTGAAGACTGGCGAACACAGCTGGATCAAGGGCTATATCCATATCAGCACTGAGCTGATAACTAATTCATCGACTACATGTTCTAAACGAAACAGAAGGTAGTCGCTTGGTGCATGATCTACATCACTTTCTATTAAACTCAAATCATTAGCAGTACAGTGGTAGTATCCACAGTAGTACAGCCCTAACGATAACGATCCTGTTTAACCAATCCGCATTGAGAGAAGTTAGGACCGCCTACCTTATTAACATACGGACACAGAAATAAAAAAATGCACAAATAAATGTAGAAATACATAAATAAATGTATAAATGCATAAATAAATGTAGTATAACACAAATGGTACAAAAATAGTACAATTAAAAATGACACTTTTAACAAAATAATTCATTAATTTATGCATATCTTTATTTCAGCATTTAAGTATTTATTCATTTATTTGTTTATTCATTCATTTATGTATTTCTATATTTATTTCTTCATTTATTTATTTCTTCATGTATTTCTACATTTATGTATTTATTCATTTATTTATACTTAAGTAATTTCTCGTCCTCCATACTATCTCTCCCTCTCCATTTGTTTATCTATAGCCTTGTGTTTCAACTTCATTTACTATGATTTTACTTCAACGCTATCTTTTATCTGCTTTCCACGTATTAGGCTATAATTTCTTTAAGGAAAGACGAATCTAGTTTGATTAGATTTATTCTTTGTCATTTATTCTTCTTTATAGTAGTTGTAAGCGGACAATCCTAAATGTGTGTTTTATTTGAAATTGCTCACTAAAATCATCTGAGCGTGTGGCAGCGCATCGCTGGGCGTGGCGTCGATCTGTGATGTACAGGCTGTTTTCCGCGAGCTGCTTGAAAAGCCATGTGTTGCGCTCGCGGTGCGTCAGATTACTTCCCTGCAGCTTCGGCATCATGTGCCACAGACGCGAATGCAAGCCACTTTAAAGTGGAACGTCACACAATAACAACAACTCTGAAATGAGGGTAAGTAACTCCACCTCATCAAAATGTAAATGTTTCTGTAACAGGTTTCTGCTCGTCAGTGGGAACTTCTAGAAGTGAGGAAAGAAACAACGCGTCTTTAACTGCCTCTAATGGTCTTGAATGATTCTATGCAGAGAATGAATACAAATAACGTTGTTTGTTAAATCAACAGATGGCCGTGTTGGCAAATCACAAACTTTGGAGATCCGTGGATTATTGCAAATCGGTTCTTTTACCACGGGACAAGCAGCACAGAGTGACAGACAGACTCATGACATCCTAACTTCGGTCTGAAGGTGTTTCTCGGTGAAGTGTGCGGCAATGGATTCGGTGTATATCGCTATTGAGCTGGTGATCGCCGTCCTGTCAATCGCCGGTAATGTGCTGGTGTGCTGGGCTGTGGCCATCAACTCCACTCTCAAGAACGCCACCAATTACTTTCTGGTGTCTCTAGCCGTGGCAGATATTCTGGTTGGATGTCTTGCCATCCCTTTTGCTATAACAATAAGCATTGGTCTGCACTCAGACTTTTACGGATGCCTTTTCCTGGCGTGTTTTGTTCTGGTACTGACTCAAAGTTCAATATTTAGTCTTCTGGCGGTAGCCATCGACAGATATCTGGCTGTAAAAATCCCCCTGAGGTGAGTTTTTCAGATTATTAGCATTTCATATTCATTAAAACGCGGTGATTCAGGCTATACCTGTTATTATATGTTTTATATATATATATATATATATATATATAGTACAGGTCAAAAGTATGGAAACATTACTATTTGTAATGTTTTTGAAAGAAGTCTCTTCTGCTCATCAAGCCTGCATTTATTTGATCAAAAATACAGAAGAAAAACAGTAATCTTGCAAAATGTTATTAAAATAATGGTTTCTATTTTAACATACTTTAAAGTATATATTTTTTTTCTGTGATGCAAACCTGAATTTCCATCAGCCATTACTCCAGTCTAAAGTGTCACATGATCCTTCAGAAATCATTCTAATATGCTGATTTTTTATCAGTGCTGGAAACTGTTGTGCTGCTTGAACTTTTTTTGGAACCTGTGATACTTTTTTCAGGATTCTTTGATGAATAAAAAGTTAAAAAGTAGAGCATTTATTTATAATAGAAATCTTTTCTAACAATATACACTACCATTCAAAAGTTTGGGGTCAGTACATTTTTATTCTTTCTTTTTCTGAAAGAAATTAAAACTTTTATTCAGCAAAGATGTGTTAAATTGATAAGAAGTGATAGCAAAGATTTATATTGTTAGAAAAGATTTCTATTTTGAATAAATGCTGTTCTTTTTAATCTTTTATTCATCAAAGAATCCTGAAAAAAGTATCGCAGTTTCCAAAAAAAAATATTTGGCAGCACAACTGTTTCCAACATTGATAATTCTAATAATAAATCAGCATATTAGAATGATTTCTGAAGGATCATGTGACACTATGTGCACCATGACTTTACACGCAGCGTGCACGCTGTCTTCTGCATTGCATTTTCAGTCCTGAGTGAATTATCAAATAGTACACTTTCTCATTAATAATAGCCTATCTAATTGATTCATCATCTCATCTTTATAAACACACAACAAAACGACCAGCATCTTTCCTGAAAGGCGCTGCATTGATTGTATATGAGATCAATATGATGCTCGTGCCTCTTTTGCAATTCGTTCAAAGTTCATCAAGTTTCTCGAAGTTAAAACACGGAAAGGCTTATTCAGGACAGCGCGAATATGTCCCGCATTCTCAAGCTAAACTCGAAATGGATGTCGGCCTAATTTTTAAAATCTGTTTTAATAGGTAAATATTTCATATTTCTTCAAAATGAATGGAAAGACTGACGAAAGGAATGACTGACGAAAGGAATAACAAAAGGAATTACATTTTGACTGACTGATATACAAACAAGTGTGCACGTGTAATTTCATGCATTCTCTTTCTGCTTTATACCATGTAATTACTGAAGCACACTTATGCCTGAATATTTAGGGCTCAGGTTTCACTTCCACAGCCAACACTGTTAAGTCCTGTGGGAGTGCAGTTTCTCTCAGTTCACAGTGTTTTTAATGATAGTGTTGAATAAGGAAATGCTTACAGTAGGTAACTTTAATGATAAAGCTGTTCAGTGCACTCCAAATCATCTCAGATCTTGGGTGGTCATGTTACTCGCACTGTTTCACGGGCAAGATGAACGCATGTTTCTCGTTACGCTGAAGTTACTGGAAATACAGGGTTTTGGCACGATTGCTGTCAGCAGATGATCCAGGAGGAACCAAGTTTCCTCACTTTGCTGCCAGACAGTATTCCCTGTTCAGCATTCATTCACTAGACTAGTCGCCACATCTCTCTGTTACTCACACATTCTCCGCTCATCTGTCTGTCTGTGTCTCTCCGTCTCTCATCCCATGTAGAAACACAAAAGCTCAGTGCTGGCTGTGTTTAGCTACATGTCCACTGACTGAAGGATCTAAATAGGGTTCAGGTTTCCTAAAACAGTAGGCTGCTATTATATAATTGTAAGTGTGGGCTTGAATCAGAAGGTCTTGCCACTGTTTAGCAAAAGAGGCCCAGAGCATCTTTTTCCTCTGAGTCATTGGTTGTACTGTGAAATAATAATAAAAGGTGGTTAATGGCAGAACTTTCCCTTTTAGTGATGTGATATGTATCATACAATGTGTTTTTTTAATATAATGTACAACCAAATGCTTCTATTTTATTTTATTTTTTTTAATTTCTCTTTAAAGGGATAGTTCAGTTACTCTCCCTTATGTCGTTCCAAACCAAAAAGTGTCTTTTGTCCATATGGAAGTCAATTTCCACCAAAACTTTTCAGTTACCTACATTCTTCAAAATATCTTCTTCTTTTTTTCAGCAAAATAAAAAAAGTCATACTGGTTTAGAATGTTTGTAAATGCTGATAGAATTTTCATCTTTGGATAAACTATCCATTTATTGTTGTTACTGAGCATTCAGTGACCCTTTTTAATTTGTCATAAATAAGGGAGAGCAAAGTGGATTGATGAACTAGTGATGCATTACAGGTCAACGTATTGATTTCTTTAAATAGTGGGGGGAAAATCCTTTAATGATTTTTCTTTTCACACTGTGAATTCAGGACAATCTCCTTAACGACTAATCAAATTATTATGGCATTCTAAAGGAAGTGGAATGCTGCAATTAATGACTTACTTTCTTTTGTGTAACACAAACGATGATAATTTAGATCATTTTTTAACTTTTAAAGAATGTTTTTGCCTTTATAATGAAAGTCAATGTGGTCCCTAGACCCCATAAATAAATAAATAAAAATTACAGAACAGTGTAATTTTAGTATTATTTATATAGTATTATAGTTTTGTTCTTTAAATTTAATTTGTGTACTATTATTTTTATTTCTGTTATATTTTTGTTCAGTTTTAGTAATTATTTCAATTTTTTATTTTCAGTCTTTAATTAAAATGAAAAATACTGAAAATATTTTTGCTAATTAAAAGCGAGCTGAAATAAAATAGTCAAGTCAAGTCACCTTTATTTATATAGCGCTTTTAACAATACAGATTGCGTCAAAGCACTTAACAGTATCAAATTGGAGGATAGAGTGTCAGTAATGTATAATAATAAGATTAAACACTCAATTTTCAGTTAAGGGCATTTCATTATTGAATTCAGAGATGTCATTGTCTAGCTCAGTTTAGTTTAAATAGTATCTGTGCAATCAAATTGACGATAATCGCTAGAAATTAAGGGTCCCCAACAAATATTTGGTGAAAAATTTTCAGTAAACAAAAATTCTAAATGTTGCCTTGGCAAATAACTGAAATATATAAACATATTTCAGTTATTTCTTGTGGTGAACTACTGTTTTAATGCACCTGTTCATATGCGTTAAGAGCATTGCAGTTGAGACCTTCTCCCTTCAGAGCCATTGTGTTAACTGTTTTTACTTAAACTGAAGCCTGTTGGCTCTGTGGTCTAAAGCGGAAGCGAGGCAGCTGAAGAACGGAAGGGTTAGAGGAGGGATTTGTGTGTGGAATAGAATGAAGGGGTGAAAGAAAGAGAGAGAGGGAGATGGGGATGCCAGCGGGTTGTTGTCATGCCACAACTAATCCACTCTTCCCTCCATTCATGTGCCCTGAGTGTAGAGAAGAGCTGACGCTGAGAGAGAGAAAAACGTGTTAAAGCTGAAAGAAGTGTCCAACAAAAGGAGACTGTGCTCTTGGAGCTAAATGCAATGACATCATGTGTCCTTGCATCTGGGGGTAAAAAAAAAAAAAAAAAAAAGATTAAATATTGTGCTACAAAAAAGCCAAGCTTTTTTCAAGCTATCGGTGATGTGTCTATTCCTAAGCCCTTTCTTGAGAATATAAAATTAATAAACCAAGCTTTTACATTTTCAATGTTATGGTGTTGTTCCTATATAGTTGCTAATATAGGGGCAGTCGTGGCCTAATGGATAGAGAGTTGGACTTGTAACCCGAAGGTCGTGGGTTTGAGTCTGGCAGGGATTGTAGGTGGGGGGAGTGAATAACCAGCACTCTCTCCACCCTCAATACCACGACTGAGGTGAGACCCTTGAGCAAGGCACCAAAACCCCCAACTGCTCCCCGGGCACCGCAGCATTGGCTGCCCACTGCTCCGGGTGTATGTTCACTACTGTGTGCATGCACTTGGATGGGTTAAATGCAGAGGACAAATTCTGAGTATGGGCCACCATACTTGGCCACACACCACACCTTTCCCCCCTAAAGAGGTCCAGGTGTTGCTATAACCTTTCTAAGGCAGTCTGGTTGGTTGCAGTTTGGTCTGAGTCAAAAAAAAAACCCCACTATGATGTTCTTGTCTTTAAATAACTCAAGTTCCTTCTTCGGTGTACATCTATGTTTTTTTGTTGTTGTTGTTTTGTGTGTGTGTGTGTGTGTGTGTGTTTGTGCGCGGGGTACCTGTTTTATCTCAGTTTTAAATCAGTAGTCCAGTTGCTTAGAAAAGCTGCACTTTTTTTTTTTTGAGTATTAACAAAATAGAAAAATAGAGCACAAATACTGCAAAATGCTGTACAAAAGTAAGCCTAAAGTCTGTACTTCTACCTAAATTTATTATTTCACTTAGTTGTAGTTAAAATTTCCAATTTATAAGATTTTCATCTAATATTTATATTTTATTTCAATTACCAAAAATGATTTTTGAAAAAAAATTTTTATATATATATATATATATATATATATATATATATATGTGTGTGTGTGTGTGTGTGTGTGTGTGTGTGTACCTGTTTTTATATTCCGGTGGGGACTTAAACCTGAATACACACAGACTCATGGGGACTTGTGTCACGGTGGGGACCTAAATTGAGGTCCCCATGGGTAAACAAGCTTATAAATCACACAGAATGAAGTTTTTTTGAAAATCTAAAAATGAAAAAAGTTTCCTGTGAGGGCTAAGTTTAGGTGTAGGGTTGGTGTAGGGCAATAGAATATACGGTCTGTACAGCAGAAAAACCATTACGCCTATGGAAGTCCCCACAAGGATAGTGAAACAAGTGTGTGTGTGTGTATGTGATGCTTGTGAAAGATAACGTGGTTCATTATCTGTGGACCAACATGATGTTATCACTTTCCCAACCCCCTCCATCCGTCACCGGGGCAGCACCTCTGATGGCTGTGGCAGCCCAGGTCTCTCTGAGAAAGGTTGTGGTGGGTGTGATGAATAATGCACCTCATGTATTAGTCACTCCAATCCATCAGTAGAATCAGAATCAGAGCTGTCTGAGGATGCCTGATGAAGAGTCTCTAAGTGAAAGCTTGAGCCATCAGTCACTTCAGTGTTTATGTGAAGCTCTCTTCACCTTCTCTAACCTACTATATATATACACAAGTACAGTCACCACAAGAAGTAGTTGAACACTTAAATGTTCATGAGAGGTATTACATTATATACAGAATACTGTATAAAGCTAATGGCTAGTGTAAAGAAATGTTGCAATTTTTTTTGCAATTTTTAACTAGCAGTGATTATCATCACTTCGAACATGATCTTCTTATGGCAACCACAAAGTGGCCTTTTCATTTTGTTAATATTTATTTTGAACAATGCATCTGTTGTTTTATATGGAAGCCCTGACTCAGAGTAGATGATTTAAAAAACGTGAAAGAAATTTGTATATATTTTTGCACTCTGAAGCTGAAAGTTTTAACAAGCTTTTGCTTTTTAATTAAATAATGTGAAAATATATAATGTGAGATCCAAAATTCTAGGAGCAAACTGAAAATTATGATTAAAAATGCAACGTAAACCTGGAAATAAAATAGATTTTAGAATTTTGATCAATTTAAAAAAGAAATGTGTGGAAGTTTGTTTTCACCACAGGATAAAAAATTCATAATAATAACAATAAAGGTTATTTCAACTTTATCTCACAATATTCTGAGAAATCTGTGAAACAGTAAAAATTGAGAGTGAATTGTGAGATATAAACAACTTTTTTTTCTCCCTGACAATTCCTAGTTTACATCTTCCAATTATGTTTTGTTTCCACCATGAAATAAAAAGTTACCTTATATCTTGAAATTCTGAATTGTGATATATAAACAGAATTATAAGGGGACAAAAAAGTCAGAATTGTGATATGAAAAGCTGCAATTACCTTTTTTAATTCGTTATTTGTTTTTATCTATTGGCAGAAATAGGCAAACGTGGCTTAATATGAAGAAACAATATCCTGCAATATTTCTAGGTCACTAATAAAAAAGTACATGACATTGATCATGTGACTCTTTGTACAGACTAATGCAAGTAAATGCAAATTAGAAGCATTTTTGCTAGTGATCTCAGACTTTTGGACCCTACAGTGAACTCAACCATCACTAGCCAAACCTTCAGTCAGATTAAAATTTGCAAAGTTAATAAACTTTGTTCTATGTCCACTCCTCTGTACAGGTATAAGGAGCTTGTCACAGGGAAAAGGGCAAGAGAGATCATTGCTATTTTATGGATCTTATCCTTCATCATTGGACTCATCCCATTTGTGGGCTGGAACCGTAAAGACTTGGCCTGTTCCAGAAATGAAAGCGGCTGCACACAGACTAGCAACAGCAGTGACGCCGCTGAGATGAAAACGGGCTTCTTGCAAAGCTGCTGCCTCGAGTGCTTCTTTGAGAAAGTGGTGGACATGAGCTACATGGTCTACTTCAACTTCTTCGGTTGTGTGCTGCCACCTCTGCTCATCATGCTGGGCATTTACGTCAAGATCTTCACGGTGGCACGGAAACAGCTGCGTCAGATCGAGCTCAAATGCAGCGTGAGTAACGGTGAGAATCAGCACCACGGCCTGCTGCAGAGGGAGATTCGTGCCGCCAAATCGCTCTCCATCATCGTGGGCCTGTTTGCTCTCTGCTGGCTGCCCGTGCACATCCTGAACTGCCTCACTCTCTTCTACAGCGAGCTGAAGAAGCCCAGCTTCATCATGAACATTGCCATCATCCTCTCGCACGCGAACTCCGCCGTCAATCCCATCATCTACGCCTACCGTATTCAGGAGTTCAGATTCACTTTTAGGAAGATTCTGAACCGCCATTTCTTTTGTCGACGGGACGAGCTGTATCGCAGCTCCAGTGGAAACAGCTGTCACAGAGACCAGATTACAATGACTATTGACCCTCTGCTTTAGACGTCTTTGTCAAAATATATGAGAGAAATGTTTACAGATCAAAGAACTGCAAACAGCACGATCATGTATTGAGATGATGTCTAGCGTGGACCACTATTCGTGAAGACAATGTGGTCACATTTTCAGAATTTAACATTGAACTGTGAAAAAAAAAAGCCTGTGTCACTACAAATCTGTGGAAATATTGATAGATTGCATTTCCGAGCAGACTTTTGCAGCAGCTATAGGTCAAGCCTTAGCACAGGAATGAAAGCTATGAGTGGTCGCTGGGCCTCTGGAAGAGCTGAACAATTAATTGAACCACGTATGAGAAACCTACACGAGGATCCTGCAGAACAATAAAACAATCATTTTGGGCAGCTTTAGTTAAATCTTTAATGATGACAGCCCAGAGGAACAATCTGAATCCATAAGGCACATCAGATGAATACGCCATCATTGAACAGAGAACACAAAGAAACGTTTTTTAATGCTTGAATGTATTATGGCCTTTTGTTGTTTTTTACAGTTGAAACGGATGGTTTCGACTGCTCAGGAACACACACGAGGTAAAAGCAAATTTAAGAACCCATAATAGAATAATTTTCTCCAATTTCATTTTTTCCCTTACTTAAAATGCACTGCTGGACCATTCACAGTTCATATCTGAAACCAAAATGACTCCAAAAGATATACTGGGTACACAGTGACTCCAATACTATTTGGAAATGTATTGTATTACATAAAGTCTCATAATACTCTGTACGAGTTGCAGAAGATTTTATATCAAGTTTCTTTCTTTAAACCTTTTCAAAAAGTAGAAAAAAACCCCAATTAAATTTAGAACCTGTTTATTAGATTATTTGCAAGTCAAATTAGATTTAAATCCCAGGTTTTCACTGTGGTCTCGGATGTTTGGAGCTCACTGTAATATCAGTGTCCTTAGATTTCTGATGTCTGTCTGCTAATGTGTCACAGCTCTTAGGAATTAGTGTGTTATTGAATGTCTGTGACAAACTACCCAGACTGAAACAACAGCAGTTGACCTGCAGCAAAGACTGTCTCCTCTGGAGAGAGATTTACAGTCACCACTGGAGCTGGATAGTTTATAATGCTCTGTAGTGCCCATACTGCCACACTATTCTATTAATCTCCAACCACCTTTACAGTATAACTACAGGTCTGGAGAGAGGTCTGCTGTTCATTCATCAGTGCCTTAACTGGCTCATCTAGACCACATTTTGAAGAATCACAAATATGATTATAAAATGCTTAAAAGCTCAGAGCTGTGACACAGTGATTAGAGCGCATGCTCCTGAGACATTGAGCCTCGGAGATGTAGGCTATAGTCTGAACTGAAATGTGTCTTCATCCCAATCTCAATCTCTGTCACTAGTTTTTCTCTCCATTATGTTTGTCCAGTTAAATAGGCAAAATAAAGCTATATATAGTGTGTCACCTGAAGAGATCCTATTCTTTCAAGAACACTGAGTATACCCTTGTTGTTTTATGTTGGGTTATATTATATAATCTGGCTAAGTGTAGGTCATCTCAGTGCCTTAAACTGTTTTTTGAGTATTGGTCAAACAGTTAAAGCAACATCAAACATTTTTTTTTTGCACTTTTTACGATTTGGTTCTGTATAAAACAACAACAACAAAAACCTTTATTGAAGTTTGGATGGTTTATTCTAATATTTAATGTCTTTTTGTGCATATCTGATTGTTTTGGCATCAATTGTTATGTTTTATAATAAGCAGATTTTTGAGTCATGACATTGTTTTAGATGTAAAAATTCACTAGGTATATTTACATGCACTGATTTTTGTAAATGGGAATGAATGCAATCTGATTTAAGATTCTGAAAGCGCTATTTATATAAAACCTAAAAGATGCAATATGATTGACATATTTGTTTAAATGTGCATTACATGTTTTCCACACAAAACTTCAGCGCATGCACAGCGATCAGTCATCCGAAGACACCAGTGATAGACTTTTTTTTAGCAAGAAACAAACATATTCATAAGATGTAAAATGCATGTAAACACATCATGGCTCTGCGCCGCAATGATTTTCCTTTTGAATTTAGGTCTACACCACTCCGAAATCCGAAATTTCATTCGGATCGAGCTCATTCAGATCATTTGAGGCATTTACGTGAACACTTTTCAGTCTGACTGAGCCATTATAAACAGATTATTTGGGTGCATGTAAATTTATCTATTGGATTATTTGCTATTGAGATTGCTATTTGCTATTTATACATAATCTGAAAGCAGACTAAATGTGTGGTTTGTTAGGATAGGACACAGTATTTGGCTGAGATACAACTATTTGAAAATCTGGAATCTGAGGGTCCAAAAAAAAATTCTAAATATTGAGAAAATCACCTTTAAAGTTGTTCAAATGAAGTTCTTCGCAATGCATATTACTAATCAAAAATGAAGTTTTGATATATTTACAGTAGGAAATTTACAAAATATCTTCATGGAACATGATCTTTACTTAATATCCTAATGATTTTTGCCATAAAAGAAAAATCAATAATTTTGACCCATACAATGTATTGTTGGCTTTTGCTACAAATATATCTATGCGACTTAAGACTGGTTTTGTGGTTCAGGGTCACAAATAAGGACACACAGTGATGATGGTCTAACATGATCATAAGTTAATAAGCCCACATTTAGAAGTTATTTTGAAATCAAGGGAATGTATAATTATATGTTTTTGTTTTGTTTTTTTGGAGTGAAAAACTGCAAACTGTGCAACTGTGTCCAGGTGAAATGCAAAAAAGCAGCAAGCAGTAAATCTGGGCTCACCATACATCCTCTTTTTCCGGGACATGGCTTGGCTGGGATTTCTAAATTGCCTAAAATATCCAGGTTTTGGCTGTGTTTTCTTATTGTCATGCTCTCTACATACGTTATGTGTATACGTATTTACATTTCTTTGACTGTTTTTTGTAGATCCCTCCTTCTCACACGCCGTCATTGGTTGATTAAGTATAATGCCTGCACGCTGTTGGTTATTACTTTCAGCAAGTATAAAGCCAAAACCTGGATATTTTAGGCAATTTAGAAACTCCAGTCAGGGCACATCTAGAAAAAAATAAATAAATAAAAATCACCCTAAGTAAAACTGTGATAATTGGCAGACTTTTTCAATTGATTTCTATTTCAGAAAGTTGATTGGTCCAAAATCCCACTCCACTTACTATATAAGTATATCAAAGGGATAGTTCATGCAAAAATTAAAACTTTGTCATCATTTACTTAACCTAAAGTTGTTACAAACCTGTATGAAATTGCTTTTGTCCATGTTGGTAATCAAAATGGTGATGGTAGCCATTGACTTCTATAGTATTCTTTTCCGTACTATGCAAGTCAATGGCTACCGTCAACTTTTTGGTTACCAACATTCTTCTGTTCAACCAAAGAAGAAAAAAATCTTACAGGTTTGAAACAACTTGAGGGTGAGAATGGAGATTGTGATTGTCACATTCTTTGTTTGCTTTCAGTATGAACAGAAAAATGGCTAATTCCTGGAAAAGGTTGTTTAGGACAGTGTGTGGATTTCATCAGCTCTGGTTTCGGTACCTGACTCAAACTGACAGATGCACTGATGTGTTTGTCCCTGACAGTGACATGCCTTCCCCAACCGCAGCTGTGCCAACAGTTTCTATTTATTGAGGGGAAGACAGTATTTTTGTGTTTTGTAGTCTCTAAATGATGTAAATGTACAAATGTTTGTTACTGTTTGTAAGGGCTAAACTACAGGAGTGTGCCAGACATCTTGGACATTCCAATGGAGACGAATCTGTACTGCATTGCACCTGTGTTAGCTGATGTTTTTTTTCCGTGAAGTACTGTCTGGTGAAAGCAGTAAAACTAAAGGCCTTTTCTTAACCAGTCAAGTGTACCTGAATATTTTATTCCTGCCTTTGGAGCAAACAGAAAAGAGTCTGTGCTTTTAAATGTGTATGTTTTTGATGTGTGTGTGTTAATCACTAATCTACATAGACTGTGATGTTCTCTCGTATGTATTGAAAGAACGACAAAATCCTTTAGCATCAAAATGGAGTCTTGTTATTTAACATGAATAAATCTCTATGTATGGTGAATTATTTTATTAATAAAAGCTGTTTATATATCTTTTGTGCCTTCTTTATATGAAAGTTGGACAGTTTTAGCTCAGCTCAACTGTGGTCTCTTCAGAAGGAAAGTGTGTCTGTATGTGTGTGTTGTGAGAAACTGCACGTGCTGCCTTTGTTCAAATACACACTTCTCCCAGAGCCAAAGCCACAAAGTCCAAGAATCTAGCCTAGCTGATATATTGTTTTCATTCATTTGGCGGTTACCATTTTCCAGTTCCCTAAATGATAAACACTCATAATCTCATTATTAAATACCACATTCTCACGCCTTTAAACACTGAAACTGATCCTTCGTTTATATACATTTTGAAAGTAGTAGTTCTGCGGCCCATTAATGTGCAGAATCATTATACACTATGAAATGTTTGTCTGTATGTACACAGGCAGGAAATGTAGTGTCATTGTCAAGCACTAGTCAGGTTGTAGACTCTATGCACAATGCAGTGTAGGTTTCTATTTTCCATTGCCATGGTGGAAGTGAATTCTAATAGGACGACAGGTGAGGTGTGTATAGGTACTCCTGTCAAACATGGAAACTGAAATCGACACATATCAGCATAGGTGGAGGGACATGGCAAAGCACGCCATTACATGTACATACATCTCACCTGATATTATTCTATATCTACTGCTTTCTGTGTTCTTTCTTGTTTCATTTTTAATATTTCAATTAGCAAAACCGCTTCCTTTAACTTTTCACTAAATAAAGATCCCTTGTAAATATAGTTACAAAAAAATCTTTATATAGAGTCCCACATAAATTATTTTATTAATTATTTTAATTTTAAAAAGTGATTTGAATCATGATATGATAAACATTTAACATATCATAAAGTATTGCTGCTAAATAACGTGTAAGCGACAAAACTAAAGATAAAATACAATAACAGACAAAATAAAAAATATAAACGTGCAATTTGTGTGCAAAAACAAAATGTCATGTTTTGCCCATGTTCTGCTTTCCAGTATACACACACACACAAACATATATATCAGCTGTGTTTTATTCACGATAAAGCACGGCTATGACCACTTCACTCAGTGTGTAACACTGTGCAACACCCTTAGCAACATAAACACTCAATAATATAGTGCAGGGGATTCTCAACTCTGGCTCACGTATGTGTGTGAGAAAATATCATGTGTTTAAAAAAAAAAAAAAAAAAAAAAGACAGCAGATGAGAACAGTTCCTGTTTTTATTTTGAGCTCCATAAGATGAGGTATGTTACTGTTGCGGTCAGGAATTATTTTTTAGCAGAAGGACAGCATTTAACAAACTTACTTCAAAAAAAGTAATATCAATACATACATTTTTGGTTTTAATATTTTTTGTAGTGTGGTAACCATTTTATAAAAGCAAAAAGGTACGAGAGGCCGTGCTGTATTGTAAGTCACGGCTGAAGGGAGCGAAGCTGCACAACACGGCCTTTCGTACCTCAATGATTACAAAAAAACAAGTCCTCTTTTAGTATGTAATGCAGTTGTCATTAAATATAAAGTTCATTTTTCTTTGTAGAAAGCATGATAAAATCTAGCTACTTGAATGTTTAGTAAAAAGTATTTTATGAATGCAAAACCCAAAACTTAGCTGAGGAAAAACAAAAAAAAGTCGAAAAGCACAGTATTTAAAGCATATGGTTTCATTGTTTGTTGATGAGAGTCAGTCTCTGGTGCCGAACCTTCAAACAATCGGAAACTCCAAAAATAAACATGTTCAATGAACAGATGTACATTCTCTGGCAACTGACAAAATATTTTTCAAGCATATATTCAAACATAAACAAACATCATATCGAGGGTCACAGTTTTGCTTGTTTATTTACTTTCAAAGTAATTTTTAACATCCTACGACAGATCATCCCTTATTTAAAAAATAATAATAATAATTTAAGTGCAACAACAACTTCAAAAAGATGAGTCCATTCTAAACCATAATGACTATAAATATCTGAATTCCTGCATGGGTGTTCTTATCAGACTCCAGGATCAGTTATTTATGTGCTGGCCTCAGTTTGCCCTTTGAGAATGTGGGTCATCTGCTGATCTGAGACCTGCTCCTGCTGGCACAAACCCATGGCCTGACTCAGGCAGACAGCCAGGAGGTGCTTACACTAGAGAACACAGATGCGCAAAACAGCTCAATAAAATGATGCTTAATCATGCTAAAAACAGAGCTTTGATTTGACTGAAATAAACATTATCTAACAGAGCTATTCTCACACCAGTTTGGTTATATATATATATAGAGAGAGAGAGAGAGAGAGAGAGAGAAACAGTATAGACTCAAAATCAGATATGTTTCACACTACTATTTATTGTGAAAACTGCACAATGCATCCATCTGTTTTCAATTTATGGTGATTGCACACATGAAAAATGCATCAGCGGGATGCACATTCACCATGGCTAGACATTCATCACGTAATGGAAATATAAACAGGATTACAATGAAGGAGAATATTAGTGTCACCCAAAACGAGAAGACTGACAATGAAACAGCCTATGAAGAACAGACTGTATTTGCTTTATTATTGACATTCGCCCTTAATTGTTGGTCTACTACAGGCTTGACTGCAGCCCAGACCCTCGATACCGAGACCACCAACCCACCGACTCATGTCGGATGAGAATCTCCCATCATGTTCTTACGTTTTATCTTTGGGTGAGAGCAGGCAGCTTAATCACATTTGAGGCATTTTCTAGCGCATCAAGCAAACGCTAATGCATTACACAGAGGACTATAAATAAACAAGGAAACCATTCCTCTCAGATCACATGGGCATAAAACCCGTTTATATTTTGTTGCAGTTCGATAACAGAGTGAGGTCATGCTATCAGAGTGAAGCAGTGCATTTTGGGGTTGTCTCTGGATTTTCTTTCTCAGACTTAAGGACTAATTTTAGTCTCATCTGCTCCCCTGGGCTCAAATCCAGGCTGATGCACATGCAACTGTGCGGCGACAGATATTGTTGAAATGGGGCCACACCATCAAAGGACGGACAGTCAATGGAGACCAGAAAACAAATAAAATCGCTAGAAATAACCAGAGCAACAGGCAGATGAAGAAGAGAGCAAAGGAAGATATTTAAAACAAAAGCAGGCAAATAAAAGTGGTGTTGCAACTAAAACGGTTTTCAATAATCACTTAGTCAAATTTGCATATCAAATAATGTGGTCAACTAATTGGTAATATTGTCAACTATTTAACATTTGTGTAAATGTTATTGATGTCAGCCATACAAGCAAGCAAACGGAAAACAGAAAATAAGACAGAAATGCAGACACACACAGGGAGTAAAAAGTTTGGAATAGTTAAGGTTTTGTAAAGTTTTTTCTAGAAGTCTCTTATGTTCACCTATAAGCTGCATTTATTCGATCAAAAATACAGTAAAAAAATATTTTTGAAATATTATACTATTATTATTATTATACTATTTAAAATCCTGTTTTCTATTTAAATATATTTTAAAATGTCACTTAAAATGTCATTTTTGTGCAAACAGTGATACATTTTTTCAGGATCCTTTGATAAATAGAAAGTTAAAAAGAAAAGCATTTATTTAAAACAGAAATCAAATGCGTTTAAAGACACATTTCATCAATTTAATGCATACCTAAAAGTATTAGCTTCTTTTAGTGCTGTCAAACGATTAATCGCATCCAAAATAAAAGTTTTTGTTTGCATATTATATGTGCGTGTTCTATGTACATTTATTGTGAATATATAAATACACACACATACAGTATATATTTTGAAAATATTTACATGTCTATACTTATATTCATATAATTTATAAATAAATATATTTAATACATAAAAATAAAAATTTTCTGAAATATATACATGCATGTGTGTGTATTTATATATACATAAATATACACAGAACACACACATATATTATGCAAACAAAAACTTTTATTTTGGATGCGATTAATCGCAATTAATCGTTTGACAACACTAGTTTCTTTTTTATTTTTAAAAATCTTACTTTGTGCAAACATTTGAACAATTGGTAGTGTCTCACAGATTCCACAAAACTATAAAGCAGAACAACTGTTTTCAACATTGATAACAATAAAAAAATTGAATTATGTTAAACTGTACTAATATTTAACAATACTACTGAATCAAATGCAGCTTTGGTGAGCATAAGAGACTTTTTAAAATCATAAAAAAATCTTAATTATTATACCTTCAACCCCCAGTGTGTAAACATATACTGACAAATAATTCTACAAACAACTAAACAGGATGAGGTTCTCAGGGTCTATGAGTGCAGCTGTGTGAGTGTGTGAACAGAAAGAGGAAGTGACCTCACCATCAGACTCTCGTTTCTCCGGAGCACAGAGAAAGAGAAGGCAGGGCATGGGCAGTAGTGACAGGACGTGAAGCACGTGTACAGACGCCCTGATCCACCTAACACCTGATGGAGATAGAAATACACAGAGAGAGAAGCCACACTGAAATGTGAGACGGCTGTTGTGCCGAAGTCATCTCTAGAGGATTTCAGCTTCCAAAAATACAGACTTTGATTTTACAGTGTCAAACAGTGCAGGATAAATAACAGGTAGATCCCAAACTCAAACACAATCAAAACATCAAACAAAACAGTGCTCTTTGGTTCGCAGAATAAATATGTTATTTGTGCCCAGATTTCAGGTTTAGGTCTAAATTATTTAGGCAAGTGTAATATAAGGACAAGTGTATGTTTTGTGTTGTAGGTGGTCACCAGTTCACTTTTGAGCTTACCCAAAAACCAAAATTCTGTCATTATTTACTCATCCTCATGTCTTTTTAAACCTGAATTACTTTTTATCTGAACACCAAACAAGATTACTGTGGCCTCATTTTTTTTCCTCCACACAACTGAAGTCAATGGACTCCATCGATGTTTGGTTACCAACATTCTTCAAATATTGTGTTCAGCAGAAGAAAGAAAGTCATACAGGTTTGGAACGACATGAGTAAATGACAGATTTTGGGGTAAACTATCCCTTTAAATAGTCCTGGAGGTACACACATTTCATGTAGGCTCTCAGTTACAGTTGGAAAAAAAATTATATAATTTATAATTAAGAAAATATGTAAAATATAAGAAATTCGAACTAATCGGAGTAAGAAAGTCATGCTTGACATTTCAATAAACCATGTCAACTCATGCACAACCGCACTCAAAAGGATTTTGCACTGCCTCAAAAGGACTGCAGTGCTGACTCCCTTCAGGGGTTTGTCATTGAAGTAAGAAAAAAAATCTCATAAAAAAGGGTGATAAGAACTAACAAAATTTAATAAGAAGTAGAGACACTTTGCAGAGCAGCTTCAATTCTTTTTTGAAATGCTGTCGTTGTATGCATTAGGATATGTCTTCATTCTTCAAGAGGAAAAGCCTCCAGTTGTTTGAGGTATGAAGAAGGTGGAAATCTCATTTGCATTCTGCGCTCTGGACATCCCAGAGAGACTCATGATGTGTAGATCTGATGACTGACAAGGTCATGGAGTGTGTTAGATTTGTTTAGCAGCCTATATGGAAGCATTACCATGCTGGAATATGGGAACATCATGTGGGGAATGTGTTTCTGTAAAATAGCTTCATATTTCTTGGTTGTTATGCAATCATACATCTCAAAAATCAAGTACAAAAACACCTACATGTCAGGATTCCATCCTATGATTGCACAATTAATCGAATAAAACCAAAAATGTGGCTCAGTGCAATTATCGAATCACAAAATGCTGTAACTGAATGAAATACATGGGCTGTGTTTTTACACGTGAATAGTTCATTATCAGCCAGTGTTTCTGGCATCTTAGAGCAGCTCTGTTCCAGACAAACTCCATCTCAGCATCTCCTCTGAGTTTGGGTTTCTTTAACATCATTTAGTAATGCAATAAGCGGCAACCATTTACATGCTGTCAAAAATAGCACGTTAACGCAGGCAAATAATTTTTACAGTTTAATGACGTTAGAAATATTCAACTCTGTTAACAAAGGGGTGGAGCTAGGGTTGGCCACCCCACTCACAACTGCTGCTTCGGTCACTTTTTTTTCCTTGACAAGAACTGTGATTATTAAGATGCAGAACATCTTTACGACCACATCAAACAGGAGACTTTCCAGACCCACACTCCACTTCGCCTCAGCGCCAGGTGCTAGTCAAACAAGTGCGGAAAAGCTTCAGGGGACAAGGAGCTTCAGTAGAACAACAGTCAGCTGCGGTCAGATGAGATGTTGTCAGGCCATATGTCAGTAAAAATGAATTTTCCTGTCATGTCAGCCGTTATACTGTAGCCTGTATTATTGCATATAAAGCGCAACTGAAACTACGAGCATGTGTGTCAGATCTGTCACGTTCAACAGCGGCAGCTCTTAAAGTAATAGCAGCCAAATAACCTAGTAACCAGGTATTAATCAAAGAACAAAAGAAAAGAGGAAATCAAAAACATTTAGCTTTAAAGGGGTCATCAGATGCAAAAATTCACTTTTACATGGTGTTTGAACATAATTGTGTGTTGGCAGTGTGTGTACACATTCACCCTATAATGATAAAAATCCACCCAGAGCTTTTTTAAAATCCCCAACGATAATGATCACTTTCTCAGATCAGGCTGTTCTGAGATTCTTGGCAGAGTGACGCAACTCTGCACACGCCCCTCCCACGACTATTGACTGACACAGCCGTTTCAACATAGACACATTTAGGGTCTATGTTCATACAGATCATTCGTGATCCAGCTTCACTTACAGAAGAAGTGAGTGTAAGGTTTTTTTTTCTTTTTTTTAATGAATCTTTGCAAATGGCCTTTCTTAGGAAAGTGTGCTAGTTAGCTAGTTCCTCAACAAATGCAGCTAAAGTTTACAGTCTACAGAAATGCTCATCGCCCCATGGAAGAGAGGGGCAGTGAGCAGAGCTAATTAGCATTTAAAGGGAGATGCACTGAAACGGGTCGCTGTGAACAGAGCTGTTTTTGAAAAGGTAAAAAGGGTGTTATTTTACACTACCATTGAGAAATTTTAACCAAAGTATGTTATAGACTTTTCATGAAGACAGCCCATCCTTTTGCTGAAGGACACAGGTAGGCCTAAGATGTTTATTATAATGGGTTTATGTGAAGATTGTTTTAATTTCACTTAAATTAGTTATTTTTTAATAAATGTTAAAATTGATAGCTCTCAGTTATGCTGTTATGTTGGATGGCTGTAGTTATTGGTTAAATATTAGGAAAAAGAACAATTTCCAAGAGACATCTGTAGTATTGGTATCAATGAGACTTGCCTCCAGTCATAAAAAAAGATGCCATTAAACAAATATTAAAAATATACTTTATGTTGTTTCTAGATTAATTTTAAGATTGAATGTGAAATTATTGCAATATAAAAGCATATTTAAAAACTTTAAATGTTACACTCAAAAAAAAAAGTTGTTGAACGAACTTAAAAAAATTAGAGTAAACTTTTCCACGAAATTTAATTACATTTTTCCAACAAAATCTAATTTGTTTGAAATTATTTGTTGTAATCTTGTTGTATAAACTTAAATTCCTTCAGTGAAGACTACAAAAAAAAAAAAATTAGTCATTCCTACTAAAAAATAATTAATTGAATGAACTCAATTTAATTAAGGGCAGGATTACCATCCAATAAATATGTGTAGCCCTGTCCGTAAAAAACTATTTCATACATGAAATGTAATTGAGTTGGGCCAACTCAATATGATCAAATATAGTTTAAATGAAATTGATACATTGATGACGATTTTTACTTGTTGAACTCAAACTAAAACGTTTAACCAGATAATCAGGCAGACATCCTTCTACACAAAAAAAAATTATCGCTGGATTTATTTAATTTTAGGCATTATCCAACTTGTTAGGCATAGCATAACATGGTATTGTTAGATCTGTGGTATGCCCATAGTTGCTTTAGTATTAAAAAAACAACTTTACTTCATGTTAAAGAGGGTCCTCAACGTTGCCATGCTCTACACTTTACCACAATGGTAACCCCAAAAACACTATACCAGAAACTCTTTAAATACAAACATGCAAGAGCATTAAACATTAACAAGTCTGCCAATGTTATCATCTTAATAAAAAAATGCCTGAAATAACATTGTATTTCAAGATTTACCTTATCCAGCCGCAAAGTATGATGGGAAGGGGAAATCCACTTCCTAGTTACAAAAGTAAAATAATTTATGCTCTCAAATGAAAATATTGAGTTGAGTCAAAATGCAACTGTTTCAAGTCAATTTAGCACAATGCAATTGTATAAAGGGGAAACCTAACATAATTGTGCTAAACGAAAATGATTTTTTTAAATAAACTGAACAGTGTTGGAAAATCATTTTTTTGAGTGTAGGTGGGATTAATCGTCATAAATTTCAGAAAAAAAATGTGTGATTAGTTAATTTTTTTTTAATCGATTGGCAGCAATTCCAGTCCTCACGCCCTCCCCGCTCTTCATATTTCATATGTATATTTTATCACGTCTGACTTTTGTTCTATTCGACCGTAAGGCATTAGTGCCCTGCGAAGTGGACACCACCAGATATTCCGCCATGATTCCAGTTCAAAGCGAGCGTATATGTTCCATACAAAGGGCATTAAAGTGTGCGAGACGTGAATTTAAATTGTATTTATTTAAAGGTATATTATGTCACACTTCTCTAGTAAGTTTAGTCTGTGTGTGAAGACGTTGCGCAGCGCAAATCCATGAATGACTGCTCCAAAGTGAAGTAAACTTAAACAGATTTCCCCTGCTCAGGGAGTAGGGAGCAATGAACACTGTAGGGATCATATCAATAGGAACACAGTTCATGCACGTAGCTCTCTTCTAATGAGCTGGTTATCTGATTCAGGTGTGTTAACTAAGCAAGACATGCAAATTTTGCAAAACGGGGGGGCACGAGGACTGGAATTGGGAATCGCTGGGCTACATCATGTGTCATTCACTGGTGAGAAAACTTTATAGCACAGTTAGTGAAAGTACTACAATACCAGGACGGAAGATTGGGTTGTTGATGTTTGTCTGCCATTCAAATTCGCTCTGTCTGCACAGTGTGCGTAAACCGCTGATGACGTATCCTGTCTGCGCAAACAGTGTGCGCAGAGGTATGCAAATACATACGTTGACAGGCAGGTAGGACCGAGCGTTTTGATTGGACGAACATTTCTTGGTCCTACGCCTTCCACAGAATATATAAATACAGATAAATACATTTAGACCACTTAACTTAATGATTGCTATCAGGATGTGAAGAGACTTTCAACCAGAATAACAAAAAATGTTTCTGAAGACAATCACCTATTGCACCTTTAAGAAAAACTGCTGAAAATTAAACCGTTTTAAGATGAGAGATATTTCTATCTCCCCTATTGCAATACTCAACCGTTTTTTTTTTTCAAGATGTTTTGAGATAAAAACAAATCTGTGGTTCTTTTGTGTGTCACACCATAGGACACTACATCACACTGAAGGACAGAAATAGTAGTTATTAAAGTATTTCGTAATTTTGAGAAAGTAATTTTGAACATGTCAAATGAGAAAGAAAGTTCAATTTTGATACAAACAATATCAACATGTTTTTTTAAACAACAAAAAATTATTTATCAACAAAATTCAGTCTCGTAGTTAATCAGTATGTTACTGAAACTCTTCTAGCCCCCTCCCCACACATTAAGATGTGAATTTAAAAAAAAAAAAAAAAAAACACGCCTTAAAAAGAGTAGCTAATATATATATATATATATATATATATATATATATATATATATATATATTAGCTACTCTTTTTAAGGCATGATTTTGATTCTATTTACTTTCTGCACTGTTCTCTTAGGATCTCCTCCCTTCTGGTGGATCCCTGTTCATTTTCTCTATATATTTCTGTGTCCTCTCTCTACCACTAATTTTTCACCCTCAACTCTTTCTGTTTCAAAAACAAAGTATCACATTTTATACTTATTTTCATGACACTTTATAACAGTACAAGTTTTCTGCAAAAACATCAGAAAATAGTTTAATTAATGTAATTATTGCATTTAAGAACACTGAAAATAATCAAAAAAGAATAAAAAGGAGTTAAACCAATCTTATTTAATCATTATTATTATATAACATATATATGTTATACACACACATACATATATTTATATATATATATATATATATATATATACATAATTTTTTTTAAAAATCTTACAACTGCTGTATTTCCACAAACTGGTTCCATAAAATACCTTCAACTTTCCATAAGCTTCTTTCTTGCTTTCCATGTGTTAGCTGAAGTCTCAGTACTGAATATAACTCATGAAGGTATTATCTTGATGAATAAATCTTAGCGTTGCGGAAAACTCATCAGACCACACACTCCATTATCAGGCAAACATTGATAAATCCCCTGCAGTGAAGCTGCTCCTCTGCCCTGTGAAGAGAAAAGGCCTCGCTTTGTCAAAGACTGACACCTCATTGTGGGTGAGTCACACTGAGGATAATTAGAAACATGGAGCCAAAGGAGTGAAAGCAGTGCAAAGGCCAGAGCCATCGCAGCAGGAGAGAGCAGGACTGATGCTGACAAAACTCAATACTCACAGGCTAATATAGCACACCACTTCATTTCACATGCTCACATATTCATAATCCAGCCTGCACAACATACATTACTCTTGTCTTGGCTTTGAGAGGAAGATTCTGACACACCATCAACCGACGGCCAGCAAAACGTCAAAATGTCTGGTAACATTCGTTCTTCGTCTACTGATGCTGGAAATTTAGCCAGGTCAGATTAGAGATGTAGCCTCTTAGATTCATTTAGACACAGAATGACATTACAACGGATTCAGCATAAAGTAAACTAGAGGCTTCTGCATCCAAAAGTGTTTACAGCATTATATAACAACTGTGAAGCTCAGTTGTGAAATCAAGCTGTAAAAGCATTCACTGGTTGTTACCAAATGCAAGTTTTCGTATTCTGTCTATATACTGTACAGAGATGGATAATTGGAAGAGGGCTTCGTGCCTCACAAGATCAGCTCCTTCATGATGTGTGTATTTGAAATGTCTTGACCTAGTGACCCTGTGTCTTCAAAAACAGCCTGGGTGATCTCTACATCTCTGTACTAACTTTTATCTTTATTCTTTTATGTATTGCATATCTCCTCTCTAAGATGAACTGCTTTTGTTGTGGTATTCCTCATTTGTAAGTTGTTTTGCATAAAAGGGAATGATTTTGTTGCAGATATAAAATGACCAACAATGTGAAAATCAGATACATCTTAAAGGGACAGTTCACCCAAAAATTAAAAATCAGTGATTTACTCAACCTCATGTCCTTCCAAACTCATCAGACTTTGATTCTGATATTTGAAACAAAAGATATTTTTGTAACCAGGTAAATTTGTGTTTCTCCACTGAAAGTCCAGATAATCAAACCTTTGCATTGTAAAACTAATTCATATAAACTGAGCAGTTTAATCAAAGTCTTGTGAAGAGATACAAATGCTTTCTATGATTAACATGTCATTAAGCTTTTATTCTCACATAAACACACATACACAGAGTGCATCACATATGACAAGCAACACACAAATATATATACCATACATATAAGGCAAAGAATAAAAACAAACGCTACAACAAACCTCATTGTTCCTCATGCATCATATATGCATGTTTAAACTTCCACGTTTACCATATATGATTTACTCTGTGTGTATGTGGTTATCATTGTTTCGATGTTAATGCACCTTTTACTGTTATTTTTTTTACTGCCACATTTAAATGTAATTACATACTCTCCTTGTGCCAGTGTGGGGAACCCCCCCCCCCCCAGCATTTCAGTATGATCCGTATAACCCTGCTAAATTAAACTATTATAATTTAATTAGCAGGTGAAAATAATGTAGCAAATTTGTTTATTTGAATATATTAGTCAATATTTCCTAATAATTTTATATTTAAATAGTATAAAAATGTTAAATATTTTAAATCTTTGTTTGCTTCCAGATTTAAATTTGAGTTTGAAGCCCAGATTTTCAGTTTGTTTTCAGACTTCTGGACCTCCGCTACTGGGAGAACATTTAACCACTGACAAATAAATCAATCATGTGTTTCCAACACAACATAAAAATGATATGTAGGATCTGGATGGAAAACTGCGATACCCTTAACTCTCTTCCCCCTCACGGGACCTCTTCAAAAACAGATACTGTGCGGCAGATATGTTTGGAGTGGTTTGAAAAGGCCAGTATCTAATCTGCCAGACCAAAGAGATGTCAGGGCTGGTCCTCCGGGGAGTGAGTGACTTTGGATTTGTGGGAAGTTAGTTAGGCTGAGTTGTGGAATGAAATGTTTAATTCACAGGCTTGAATCTAATATGTGGTGGAGGTTACTGTAGTTTTGGTTGGACGTGTCACAAAAATAGAAAAATGTGACATGTTAAAAGGTGTGGGGTAAGAGGTCTAATGTAAGTATTATTAATGGGATGGGACAAGTGGAGGACATTCATTGGAAGAAAGCCCAGTGCAATCTGGTTTTCTTTTTAAAAATGTCCTTTTGCATGTATTCATGACAAGGAGACAGAACAGGAAATCAAAGGACAGGAAAAATGATTCATCATCATCATGCACTATAACAGTTATTTAACATTTATATATGTATTTCCCACCTTGGGGAAAAAAAACAAACAAAAAAAAAAACAGAAACCAACAACTCGTTTGCGGAACATGGGAGATGAATTCTTGTTTTTCCAAGCTGGATGAATTGACTAGTCAAACGAGCAGCTGGTGGCAATCTGGCTGAACACTTTGGACAAGATACAATGTACAAAAATTTTGTGGAGGACTCTTAGGTTCGTAAATCATCATTTCACTAAACATCCAGATTTAAAGGCTTCTTGATAGTTTGGATAATACATATGGGGAGTAATAATAAAATAAATATGCTTTTGAGCATATATAGTATGTACGCTTATATGGTTTCTTAGCTGGTTTGTTGCTGGTCTAAGATCAGTCTAAGATCTAAGGTCTATCAGCTCATTCTTGATCCCAACCTATCCTGCAAATAAAAGTGATCATATTACTTGGAGATGTCAACCACTCACTACTCAAAGGAAAGTCAATGTGTCTACTTTAAAACAGATACATACTGTATGTATGGGCTATATATACTTATTATTACTTCCCATTTTTATGAAACAAAATCTGTTAATAAGCCAAAAAAAATCTATTACATAAAATCACAATAAAATGTCTAGATTACACAACAAAAACAAACTGCCTCATATTTCCTTTAGCTGTTTTATATCCCATCATGTCAACATGAGTACAGCATGAGCAGTCAGTGTTTCAAAATAATAAGAGTCTCTAGAGGATACATTCAAAATAAATCAGGTAACAGTGCAATTTGCACGCAGCAATGCCCCATCTTGAAGGTTGGTTCTAGGTGATAGGTTATGGGGTTTACAGCAGACTTCCTGTGATCTGGCATATTTTACTGGGACTGTAGAGCATCGCTCCAGCACTGTGACACTGCTGAGCTCTCTAATCTCCTGGTCGTATCACTTTTCTCCATCATTTGATGAATTACTGCTTTATAATCAAGAGGAAATGTAGACCAACATCTCTATTACCCCATAATCTATTGTATCATATTTGATATGCAAGAAAGGTCTCTTAATTATCAACATAGTAAAAACTTTGCTTAAAAAAAACTGTTGTACAAACATGCCTTCTGTTATCTGATTAATAGTTTATACTTTATTAGCAAGTAAAAGGTCTTTTAGTATAATTGTAATGTTTTATTCCACATTTACGATCATATAATTAAAAAAAAAAAAAAAATCAGACTATTATTTCAAATGTCAGGCTTCACTTGGTTAAATTAATTTCATTTGCCATCTGCTTTCTGTGGGCAGTAATAACACCAGGCAGTTTGCAAATAAGAAACAATCTAATAAGCCTAATTTACATAGAAAGTGGGCGTGTTTGTGTTGAGAATGATTTAATTTAAATTCGCACGGGATGGTGTTACACCAGCACATAGTGACCGGTTTAAACTGGACTGCAGGTGGTCAGTGAATAAGAGGAAGGTTGATGCTCTTAAATACAGTTTGAAAAATGCGCCCCTTTCACACATTTCTACAACAGGACTGGGCCAACAGTCACAGAAATGATCTAAACTGAGAAACAGCTCTGAACATCCCCCACACTTCAAACTGCCCGGGGCATATAGTGAGGAGATGGGAGAAGAGATTAGAGTAGGAGATGCTACCTATCTGTACGGATATGCATAAAACATGAAATAAAAGATTGTATCCCTGGTGAAGATCATATACAGAGTGAATGAAAAAAGGCAGGTGATAGTAGAGAAAAACAACAGATTTCGTGCTGAAAGAAATGGACTGCATTTAACTTTATTACAGAGATTTTTCTTTTGTTGCCTTTAAAAATATTCCTGGAATTTCGCCACACCACTAACCACAATCTCAATCTCAATCACGCTGATTGAATCTTCTTTTGCACTTTTCAGAAGATCGTCAAGTGATTATGTGAGTATGTTACAGGTGGATATCAGCAACAATCTCAACATGCATTAGTCAACATGAAAAATGTTACCTGCAGCCCATTTACGTACATGTGATGTGCAAAACATGAAAAAATGTAGGATGGGATTTTATCAGTCTGGTGTAGAATGTATTGTGAAAAGAGGCTGTTGCAAGAATGAAGTCGGGTGGATAGGAGGGGAAGAGTGGAAGTAAAAGCGATGCGTGAAGTCAGCCGAAAAAGAAAGGATGTTTCAGAGGTGGAGCAGGTAATTACATTTTGATTAAAGATTATAAACACTTTTTTTAACCGGAATAATACGCATCAATAAATTGTTCACAATACGGCAAGCTTTTAATTTCACGCTGACATCCCCTTTTCCAAGCATAAAATGTGTTTAAATGCAAGACGCCTGACAGCCTGCTGATTAGCGCTGCATGGGAGATAAATCACAATAAGAACACACATTAAGAAAGTAAATATGGTTATTTTGATTATGTTGGTTTCACGAGTGTCTCTATTGATATGAAGGTACTGCCAGCCTAGTCCGAGCCTCTTGGGTGTTTTACACAACAACAAAAAATTGGTATGACAGTGCAGGCAAGCACAGTCTTGCTCAAACTTGATATTTACAGACCTCACTATGCTGCGTCTTTGCACAACAGAGGATTTTAAAGTCTTGTGTAATTTCATGAGCATTTCTTAAGACTAAAGCATAAACTTATTTTAACACATGTAATATCAACTAACAATTTTGCTTCCATCAATCAAAAATAACATTTTAAAAATACCAACATCCGTCAAACTACCTGCATTCTTTCCATGGTTGCCCTACAGTGAAACATCCCACCTTATTAAGACACAACGAGGATTGGCACAGGCTGGTAAAGCAGCTGGTGTGACAAACACTAGGCATTATTTCCCAGCGACACAAAGGCTAGAGGAGTCATTAGTGTCAGTGAAGTATTATCACAACAGCCGGCACTGATCTGCTGATGCCAATGTGAGTCAACATTACACAGAGAAAGAGACTTTCACCATTAGAGAGAAGCTGCCCATGTCCTGTTTACATGCCCTTGCAGCAGAAAGTCAAAATCAGAGGCAAAGTGTCACATGTAAACAAAATTTTTCATTTGACGGTAAAACGTCCAGAATTTTGTCGGCACCAATAGCCTTGCGGTTAGTGAGCTGACATACAGCGCAACTGCGCTCACGGTGACCCGATTTCGAATCCCGGCTTGTGGTCCTTTGCCGATCCCGTTCCCCTCTCTCTTCACCCAAAGATTTCCTGTCTACTCTACACTGGCCTGTCCAATTAAAGGCATAAAAAGCCCATAAATAAATCTTTAAAAAAATGTCCAGAATTTTAAAACAGAATAACATATAAATTAAAATATAAAAATGCCAACTGGTAAACTATAAGTTAAATTGCCATATACAGTGAAAATATACATAGGAGAAAACATTTTAGTGTGAAAATATTTTTTGCAAGAACAAAAGTTTGAATTGAACTGACTAATAATGGAAAATTTATGGGTAAAATATTACAACTTTAGAAATAAATCATTTTAACAAGGATGTATTAAACTAATCAAAAACAGTAGTACAGACTCTTACATTGTTATAACATTGCTACAAATCGTGTTTCAAATAAATGCTGTTTATTTGATCAAAGTACCCTGAAATAAATATAGTTTTCACAAAAAAAAAAAAAAATTATATATATAGAATCAACCTAATAATCCACAAAGAAAATAAGTAAAAGGACCAGAAATCCCTGCATCAAATCTGATTATGTTTTCACTTATATAATATTTATGTTTCTCCTTACTTCTGTTATCAGTTCATGCTCTCATGTACACAGGAGTGAAGATGTGTAATTTCTGTCCTACTGTTCTAGCGTCGCCAAACAGAACTACAAAAATAGCATATAGTGTAGAATGTTTTCCCAAACATGCCCCTTCCTCCACAGGTCGCTCCAACAGCTCTATTTTGAAGTGTATTTCAGCACTAAAAGTGTCTTGAGATTTCTATCAACAGTAAAACTACCTCATGCTGTCAGGCAAACATCTATGTCTGTGTTATTTCTTGACTCCACCCATGCTACTGTAGGTCAGGACTCAATAAAGATGGTAAGTGAAGGTCAGTGAGAACACTACGACAGCTGGACAGCAGCCCCAGGGCAGGACGATATTAAGCACAGCTGATCTTAATACAGAATGACAATCACAATGACATATTAATGAAGCTTCTTTCCCCAGAGCGGGGCTGACTGACAGGATATTGGCTACTGGACCAACCGGAAACATTTCCTACCACTGAAGGGCGGGCCACCAGAGAACGCCTGCTGCAGCAATGCCGCCGGATTTCTGCATGTGGTCTGAACACGTACACAAACTTACTCGCCAACACATAACCCTGGGGCCAGAGAGGAATCTGTGGACTTCTCTCCACATTTTCTGTGCTGATTTCAGAGGAAACTTTAACCATGGAAAACAGATCTGGTTGTGACACACTCTGAAGTGCGCTGAAAACATAAAAAGCTTAGACTAAATATTTATGGAGGATGCGTAGAACCTGCGGCGCTTTCTACAGATTCCTGTGGGCCTGAATATCCCTGCATTTATACTGTTCCTCTTAACTAGAAGACCAAACACTGTGACGTGTTTATCAAATATTAAATCACATAAATTGCAGAACGAAAATTCACATTCACCTTTGCGTTCAGTATGAATGAGCTCCAGAACTAAAGATGCTATTGAAAAAAATCCAATTTAGAATATGGAACGTGATCGGAACAATTTAGCACCTCAGAGCATGTAGACTACAGAAGCACTGATCTCTGCACAGCACAGTATTTCAACAGCTACATTTATCCACAACATCATTTCACTTGCTTTGTTTTCAAACTGATCTACATAAAACCACTCATCCTCATTCCAACAAGCAGGAAATATTCTAATCACCCTAAAAACAACCATGCCACATCTACACACTAATGATAAAAAAAAAAATGTTATATTGCATAACAGTGACTGAATTCGCAACACATCCTGTCATAACATGATGAACTTAAAATGGAAAAAAAAAAAAAGTTCATAATGTTATATTTCATTCTCATTATTATATAATAATACTTTTTGCAGAGAACTCAGAATTTGACATATAACATAGAGAAGCACCAAAATTTTGGCAACTGAAGATAAAATAATAATAATAATAATAATAATAATAAATAATAATAATTTGGTCAAAATAGTTTTGGAAGGCCCAAATCATTATCCAAAAATAGATGCTAGTGTTTTTCTAGTGTTTGTGCACACAACATTGATAAGCTACAACAGGTAAATGTTTAAGAAGTGTGAACACACTTCACCCATGCCCAAAAAGTATGCTAAAGTAGAAAGATGTCAAATTTGTACAACTGAAATACTGAGAGGCAGCTTCTTGCCAAAGACCTTCACTATGACTTGCTTAATTTACTACCCAAGAACGCAACACCCTGAACAACATACAGTACAGAGCTCAATTACCCAATTTAAGGAAACTTTACATTTTTCAGCTAAGTAAAAAAATAAATGAATAAATAAAATCAAACTTTGCTTATGGTGTTCAGGCAAAAACTGATTTCAGTGCATTACAAATATGGAAAGTACAAAACATAATAGGTTTTTAAAGAGTGACCTTCCTTCAATCAAAGGAGGACATATTTATGTGACTGAAATGGGAAATACTGGGAGACAGTCAAACCGCAAGGTAGTACATCACATAGCCTTCCATTTCAGAGCTCTCAAATCTCAAAATATTATTGTTTTTAGATAAAGACATCCTGTGGTCAAGAAGGGCCATGTCCCTCTCTGTTTGGGTGTCTGGTCTAGCAGTAAAACAGAAAAGCTGCATGTGTGGGATACACATAAGCTCTGCAGATCTCGATGAGAATTTGAAATGAACACATTTTCCATCACTTTATTGAACAAGAACAGAAAAGATTCTTGGAAAATACCTATAAATGCAATTACAGGAACTACATCACTTTGTAAAAAAAGACAATTGAGCCTAGAATTACCAATGACAAATAGACATGATAAATGCACACAGACATCAATGACTGTCTAAAGATGAATCACAGCAGGTCATAAAAAGGGCTATTAACTTTTATTACTATACTTTTTTCTGGTAATGTTTGCTCTTTATTTGCTTTTCTTCTATTCGGTCTTGTCGTAGGCGTTTTACGGAAACTTAACCCAGTGAAAGAGACATATGCTGAGATCTACGGTCAGTCATGTGAGGAATTATAGGGAAACCGAGGCTTTTCCACCCACCTACTCCCTCCTGGACATTGGCTGGCCATTCTAGACACTCTGGGACTGAGAGTACATGATGAGTTCACTGTGCGTGGTGTTGATACGTCTGGCTGTAGACCGTAGTGTGGACATTTTCAGGGACTGACTGGTCATAAACAGAGGGGATTTAGGTCACTCTGACTAACACATCATATATGAACTCTTTAAAGGGTTACAAAACTCCCAATTTCAGCACTAGTTTGTTCTCACCGCAGGTTTGAAAAATTCTCCAAAAGTGGCCGTGGTAAACTGAGGAGTGGAGGGGGAGGAGGGCAGACAGCCACAACAACAGCTTCTGATCCAGTCAGTTTTATTTTGCTCTTACTGAGTTAAAAGCATCCATGTCTTGCCACAAATTAGCTCACCATACATTATACAAATACACACATATCTGGCAAAACTTATAATTTTATGTATAAAGACAAATACATTTTCAGCACCTTTCAAGATTATTTTGCAGTGTTCAAATCAAGAAACTCTAAACGCCACGTTTGTGTTGGAGACTCATTGGATCTATGGGAAAGAATTTATGCCATGCAGATACTGTGGCAAAGCGAAAACAAACACTCGCAATCTATGACAGCAAAATGTGCTTTTGTGAATAATTAGGAGAAGCATCTAACAACAAGACAGCAACATGCAGTCTTGTGAATAATCACAGGACTATGTTGCATCATCGACTTACCATAATGTTTGAAATGTTGAAAATAATGAGATCACAAAGCAATTATTTCACAGGTGATAAAGCAGTTATAGTAAAGTTCTTTGACAATAAGCCAGTTCTCCGTATTTGGAGAATTTGACATACTGACATGTTCATCTGTTGTAGCTTTTCTATGTTGTGTGAGATGCTGACAGTCAAAATGTGTTTTGGTCAATGATTTCATCCCTCCAAAACTAGTCAGGCCGAAACCAAGAATTTGAAGATTTTGCCTGAATATTTTGGTTGCAGAAATTTCTGTACATCATTCATAACAGCCAAACATGATTAAAAGAATTTTTGCTCAGTGGCTGTGTGGAAAAAATTGATTTGAGACATTCATTCATTCCTACCTGAAATGCCTTTCGACCGTTAGGTGATGACACACATGTGACGGAGCGCTGGTCCACCAGGTCCAATGCCTGAAGAGCACACTGGCCAAACACAAACCTTAATCTGTAAGATAGAATAAAATGAGAGTTAGAGGAAAATTTCTCCCAAAAATGAAAATTTGCTAAAAATGAACTCACCCTCAGGCCATCCAAGATGTAGATGTTTGTTCATTGTTCATCAGAACAGATTTGGAGAAATTTAGCATTACATCACTTGCTCAGCAATGGATCCTCTGCAGTGAATAGGTGCCGTCAGAATGAGAGTCCAAACAGCTGATAAACATCATTATCCAATAATCAACATGACTCCAGTCCATCAATTAACATCTTGTGAATTAAAAGGCTGCATATTCGTAAGAAAATTCATCAAGTCATTTCAAATAGAAAACAGTGCTTCTGGCCAAAATCCCAGTCCATAATTCATAAAAACACTTCCACCAGTGTAAAAGTCCTTCCACTGCTGTCCTCTTACATCAAAATCCACCAACATATTTGTTTAGAACTGTTTTCACTTGTGTGCATATTTCTCTCCTGATTCAGACGAGTCATCTTTTTCACTGTAAAAAGCAATATTATATAGATAGAGGATTTTTTGAAGTTAAAAACATCCTAATGATGGATTTGTTTATTACAAACAAGCAACTTTTTACTTCACAAGACATTTATTAATAGACTGGAGTCTATTGTATAATGGATTACTTATGGTTTATCAGCTGTTTGAACTTCTCATTTCTGACGGCACCCATTCACTGCAGAGGATCCATTGGTGAGCAAGTCATGTAATGCTGAATTTCTCCAAATCTGTTCTGATGAAGAAACAAACTGCGTTTTTCAGAAAGGTTTCATATTTGGGTGAACCAATTCCTTTAACTGTAGGTACAGGAAACCATGCTAGGTGAGATAAGACTGACATGTACACAGGAAGCTGAGGGGCAACAAACCTCAGCTCTCACTTTTAACCCAAAGCAAGCGCTGTTTCCTGTCTTAATATAAAACTCAAAAACAATGTCACTTGTGAGCCAATCTGGTCTTGACATCAAGTCTATAGCAATACATTCTAAAGTGTAAGTGTGGAACTGTATCATCTGAAAGTCATCCAGACACATTCAAATAATGTCTCAGAGAGAAGCAGACCCAAGCGAACACATGACGCGATGATGACACTGAAACCACAATCAATTGCCCAATAAAGCAAAAAGTGCTGACTTGTGATGTGAACAGCCATTTATGAAGGAATGTGATTCCCAGAGTAGAGAAATTACTGTGGCTTAGCGCTTCCCTCAATGGCAGCCTGATGACTGTCATTGTGGGTTTGAGGACGCTTTTAACATCATGATTTATTCAGTCAATGACGTCTAGAAAGAGAGCGCTGGGTAAAGGCATACATGTGCTTGATAAAGCCTGTGTTGAGTACATCTTGCAGTTAAGAGGTAAGCGCTGGTTGCTGTACAGTGTTCAGTGGCAATAACACACACAATCTGCAATAATTGACCCTCCTCAACTTCAGGTCAAGAGTATTCAAAATATTTACCAGTCTGTAGTTCAAGGCCAAATCTCACAGTATGGTAAAGGTAACTTAAGAAGAAGGAGGAGGAGATGGGGGAAAATACTTACGCTATTAGTAGGTCATCTGGTACTGTAAGAAAGAGAGATAATATTAGTTAATAGTGTTTTATAAAACTGAAAAATGTAAAAGCTAAAGCATGTTTTTACTGCACAAATGCAACATATGAGTACACGAAACAACATCTGGGAAAAATAACTACTTTAAATACATGTTAATATTATAACAACAATAACCAATTATCAGTCATGCAAAGCAGCCTATTTTGGTTGTTTATTGTGGTCACCATGGTTCTCTGGAGAAAGACCCAAACAAGCACAATTTGAAACGACATCTCAATCTCAAAAACACTACAGCTATCATTACTCCCTTGATATTTCTCTCTGGCGTCGTTTGACATCAAAATTCCAACAGAATAATGTCATTACACTTATCCAGATGTTCTGCATTAAGTCTTGTCTGCACACATAAGGATTTCACAATAACTAAATGAATATATTGACGTTTTAACAATTATTTGATGCAAGGCTTTGGACAACTGAACATCTCATTAGGCTATAGGCTCTGAGGAACATGATGCTGTAGGAAAAAACATGAACATAAATCTCTATACTTCAAACCCTATGCAAAAGGCAACCTCAACACCATGGACCATAAGATACTTGAACACCACTCCACAGGATGTGTTGTCTCTTTAAGCAATCAAAAACTGCAGCAGTGGCGCGAAAAATACATGCAACTGGTATTAGTGCCCCATCTGGTGTCAGTAACAGAAACTGCAGCCATTTCTACTGTCATGTCTAAAGATTCAAAATGTTCACTGACTTTACAGTTCAGTTCCACACATGCAGTTTTTATTCATAGGCCTAAACTTTTTTAAAATGTTGATCAAATGTCTGTTGTTCAAGCTAGAGTGGCTGCATTCAGAAAAAAAAATGTCTTATAAGCAGACAACCTAAACCTATACTATAAAAAATGGTCCAAGTACTTAACCTATTTGAAAATGGGACAGTAATATCTGTGTGTGAGAAACATGCTGATCGTGCCAGTGTAAATGTGATATAAGAATGGAATTCATTTATTCATTTCATAGTATTATATATTTTTTGAGTTCTCTCATTATTATATACTGAAGGATGTTTTGATTGTATTTAATTATAGCCAAGCTGTGACCTTTAAAGACGTAGTTGGGGACTAGTTTGGGATGGGTTTGTTAATAGGGTAAAATGTTGATTCTGTACAGAGATACTATCTATTCTGAAATTTACCTGCGAATCAATGAAACTGTTAATCACTAAATATCTGTTGTTCAAATGTTTGAATGAGACACATGGGGTCCAAATGTCTGAGAACACATTGAAAATCTTTAACCCAGAAATAAACAAGTTTCAGAAACTAAAACAAAAGAGGTTATGAGGAATTGTTCTTGCTTCCACTGAAGCACAATATACAGGCGCATCTCAAATTAGAATGTCGTGGAAAAGTTCATTTATTTCAGTAATTCAACTCAAATTGTGAAACTCATGTATTAAATAAATTCAATGCACACAGACTGAAGTAGTTTAAGTCTTTGGTTCTTTTAATTGTGATGATTTAAGCTCACATTTAACAAAAACCCACCAATTCACTATCTCAACAAATTAGAATACTTCATAAGACCAGTAAAAAAAAAACATTTTTAGTGAATTGTTGGCCTTCTGGAAAGTATGTTCATTTACTGTATATGTACTCAGTACTTGGTAGGGGCTCCTTTTGCTTTAATTACTGCCTCAATTCGGCGTGGCATGGAGGCGATCAGTTTGTGGCACTGCTGAGGTGGTATGGAAGCCCAGGTTGCTTTGATAGCGGCCTTCAAGTCATCTGCATTGTTGGGTCTGGTGTCTCTCATCTTCCTCTTGACAATACCCCATAGATTCTCTATGGGGTTCAGGTCAACACGTAGTTGCCACAGCCAATCAAGCACAGTAACACCATGGTCACTGAACCAGCTTTTGGTACCTTTGGCAGTGTGGGCAGGTGCCAAGTCCTGCTGGAAAATGAAATCAGCATCTCCATAAAGCTTGTCAGCAGAAGGAAGCATGAAGTGCTCTAAAATTTCCTGGTAGATGGCTGCGTTGACTGTGGACTTCAGAAAACACAGTGGACCAACATCAGCAGATGACATGGCAGCCCAAATCATCACTGACTGTGGAAACTTCACACTGGACTTCAAGCAACATGGATTCTGTGCCTCTCCACTCTTCCTCCAGACTCCAGACCTTGATTTCCAAATGAAATGCAAAATTTACTTTAATCTGAAAAGAGGACTTTGGACCACTGAGCAACAGTCCAGTTCTTTTTCTCCACAGCCCAGGTAAGACGCTTCTGACGTTGTCTCTTGTTCAGAAGTGGCTTGGTAGCCCTTTTCCTGAAGACGTCTGAGCGTGGTGACTCTTGATGCTTTGACTCCATCTTCAGTCCACTCCTTGTGAAGCTCTCACAAGTGTTTGAATCGGCTTTGCTTGACAGTATTCTCAAGCTTGCGGTCATCCCTGTTGCTTGTGCACCTTTTCCTACCCAAATTCTTCCTTCCAGTCAACTTTGCATTTAATATGCTTTGATACAGCACTCTGTAAACAGCCACACCTTTCAGTAATGACCCTCTGTGACTTACCCTCTTTGTGGAGGGCGTCAGTGTTCGTCTTCTGGATCATTGCCAAGTCAGCAGTCTTCTCCATTATTGTGGTTTCAAAGAACAAGAGATACCCGGAATTTATACTGTAGGGATGGTCATTAATTGAAACTCAAAATGTAAATATTCTAATATACTGAGATACTGATTTTTGACTTTCATGAGCTGTAAGCTCTAATCATCAAAATTAAAACAAAAAAAACCTTTTGAAATGGTTTACTTTACATGCAATGAATCTAAAATATATGAAAGTTTCACTTTTTGAAATAACTTACAAGAAAAAAAGAACTTTTTCACGACATTCTAATTTATTGAGATGCACCTGTACATATAATCAGTATCAGACCAAATACTAACCCTACAGCATACGATCCAAATTCATATTTGACATTACTGAAGCTAAACACCTCTAACATTAAAACTAGAAAAAAAAAAAAATAGTTCTAGTTTGTACAATTGGTATTAGTTAATACTAAAAAATATCATTTGCACAATATATGCACATTTTCACAAGTGATCACAGATTTCTGGAGTCCATTGTACAGTGTGAGTTTGTCTGTGAAGACTGATGAGCTAACTGCAGGATGTCTAGTAGTTTTTCTGCTTTTCAGCTGCAAATGTTACTCAGTGTTTCCTCCCCCGATGGCTTCATCCAGCTGACAAGACATCAGCGAGTGTGTGAGTTTCAAACTTACTCTGGTTTGTCTCCGAGTAAGTTCTCTGAAGGTCTTTCAGAAGCTGCTCAGCAACAAAAAGCAGAGATGAGCCCATAATGCACCTGAAAACTAACACACACACACACGATTCAGATATCTTTATATAAGAATTATTGCACATGATTTTAAACTTTGAAAGCTTGTCTGGAGATCTGTAATTATATCATTACGTTACATTACGTAAATATTTGTCTTTAGTACCTTTACATCAGGGTATTCTATAGTCTTTGCTTTACATATCTATAAATGTGGAGTTAATTAGAAAGTAAAGACAACTACTAGAAAACAAACTGGCATAAAGCTGGCTTGACGTTGGACGTTCGATATTCGCAAATTAAGGGGCCGTCTCTAAAGTTACATGCGATATTGGTATACACTTTTCTAACTTCAATAGCATATGAGGAGAATGACTTAATCATAAAACAAACTGTGAAGTGTTCATTTCGGTGTCAACTACAATATTTGATATTTATTAAAATAAACTCTAAATCATATGTCAAAAATATATCTCAAAAATATGCTAGTTTTTTCACTCCCGAATGGCCTCAAATGCAAAATATGCCATAACTTAAAGCTCATTAGCATTTGAGGAGAATGACTTACAGTCATAAAAACAACTATAAACTGTTCATCTAGCTGTCAACTATAATGCATATCTTTTACATTTTTGAGATTTATTAAAATAAACTGCATATTTTGCATTTGAGCCCATTCGGTAGTGAAAAATAACATTTACATATGATTTACAGTTTATTTTAATAAATATCAAAAATGTAAAAGGTGTGCATTATAGTTGACATCTAGATGAACACTTTATAGTTTGTTTTATAATTGCAAGTCATTCTCCTCAGATGCTATTGAAGTTAGAAAAGTGTATACCAATATCGCATGTAACTTTAGAGACGGTCCCTTAATTTGCGAAAATCGAACGTCCAACGTCAAAGCCAGCTTTATGCCAGTAGAAAACTAATTACCAATTGCTCAGTAATGTTGAGAAAGTGTTTATATTTGACATTCGTCTAATAAATATATCTGTAAACTACCTGAAAACCAACCAATCTAGACATCGTATCTATCAAAGTAACTTCGACACGATTCGATAGCAGCTTCTAAAAGCATCAACTGACCCGATATCTGCTGAATATATAAATATTTAACGTTCAGCGACACACGCAAGTACAAACATTTACCGTGTTCATGTTTCCCGCACCACTGCCGCATGTGCTTCTTCTTCACTAGTTTGTATGGAGCATAACATACCGTGGGTTTATAGCACCACCTACGGTACAAACAGCACGGCCAAATTATTCTCATTAAAAAAAATTACAATATTACTTAAGAGAGTACAATTACCTTCTTTAATAGTAGTAAAACTCTCAAAATATTTTAGCATGTTTTTAAAATCAAAGAAGTCAATTACTCAAGTACCTGAAAAGCTTTCCTTAACTTGTTAAACTGACAGATGGATTTAAGAGACAATTGAGACGGTCAATTATTTTCTTAAACTGATGCACAAATTGTAAAGTAACGTGTTTATTTACATCAGATATTAAACCGAAGCCTGTTAAATTTGTAACATTTGAAAACCTAAAATTGTACCATTTTACATTCAGCAGTTGTTGATTTGGTGTTTTTTCATTCATACATTACATTTGGATTAAGTATCTATTGATTTGGACAAATTATTATTAGATGACTGTCAACTAAATGCTGAACCATATAAACGAAGAATTTAAATAAAATTCAAATAACAAAAGCTGTTTTTGATGCACTAGAAAAATATTTTTATTTTGAAATGAACCATAAAAACACGTTTCAAACATTAACATGTAAACAACTTTTTTTTGTTTTTGAACACATTTTCACAACAAACGTCGAACACTGACGTACGGTGTTAACAGAGTCCATAGATTCACGCGTCGCCGGTCTTCGGTGCGTTTCTCCGCGGACAGTAGTGGCGGGTGTGCGCCCAGTCTCCGGTGGCGGAGCAGAACGGACACACGTAGCTCCTCAGGATCGGGCAGAGGATCCGGCCGTCTCGGGCTTTCAGTCTGTGACTCATGTACACCATCGGTGTCTCTCCGTTTTGTCGGCAGAATCCGCAGGAGTCCCGCGGGGTGCGCAGGTCGCGGCTGGAGGAGGCTGAGGTGCTGGAGGCGCTGCTGGTGGAGCCGGCTCTCATCAGACCCTCCGTGGGCGTCCCGTGGACATCTGCGACTTGTGCTCCGTCGCGATGCTGCAAGAGCTGCGACAGGGTCCTGCGGAGGTCCATGTAGTCCCGCCACATCAGGAAACAGCCGTCAGCTGCGGGGATGATCTTCTCGCGCTCGGTCAGAGAGGAGGACTGCATCGTGTCCGGTTTGAGGCAGGTGTGTGTCACCCATCATCACCCCGAGCTATTTATAGCAGACTCCAGACAGGAATGCGGTCTGTCTGGGGCACTGAACACCTGGCCCTCGCTTGACCGAGGTCGTCGCAAGGTCACTAAGGTCAGGCACCCGCTCCTGTTCGTTGTGATCGTGTCATTTACTAAGCGGCACGTGCCAGACTGAGAGCACGTGAGCGCTGCTGTCTGTCTGTCTGTCTGTCTCTTGTAAACATTGTAACATTTTCAACAAGCACAAGCCAACTTTTGCTATTAGAAATGAGTTGCCAGAACCTACCAGTAAATAGCCTGACAAAATTTAAGCAAACAATTATAAAACAAAACAACCCTTACATAAACAAAGCTTATTAAATTGTGCTATTTATATACTTCTTTTAAACTAAAAGAGGTATACTTAAAATTATAGGGTGAATTCAGGTAAACTGTGCCTTTCCCAGATGTGTTTCTTTTCTTTTCCTTTCTTTTCTTTTCTTTATTGACTTTGTTGAAACCCCCCTTTTTTTTAGTTCATATAATGTTATTTGCAAGATATATACCAATAAACTCCAGGCTGGGCCATCTTTGATTATAAAAAAAACATGATGTGTATCTTAATTAGAAATTATAAGAACGTATACAAGTATGTGTGTACACACACACTCACACACACACACACACACACACACACACACACTTGTTCTGCTATCCTTGTGGGGACTCTCATAGGCATAATGTTGTTCTGCTGTACAGACCGTATTTTCTATCGTCCTACACCAACCCTACACCTAAACCTACCCCTTACAGGAAAATTTTCTGCATTTTTACATTTTCAAAAAACTTCATTCTGTGTGATTTATAAGCTTGTTTACCCGTGGGGACCTCAATTTAGGTCCCCACCGTGACACAAATCCCCATGAGGCTGTGTGTATTCAGGTCTAAGTCCCCACCAGGATAGAAAAAACAAGTACACACACACACACACACACATGTATTGTTTATTAACACTTTATAAAAAAACAACAAACATATTCAACAACATATAAAACATATGGCCTAGACTATGAGTAAAATTCATGAGTTTACTGAATTCATGTGTAAAATTCGAAACAACTCAAATGTTGTGTTGACTTTACACAGAATATTGCTGAAAATGAACTCTACAATATTAAAAATGCGATTATAACATACAACTAGGCTAACTAAAAACTGAATAATAACTGAGCAACATTTGATTGTAAAATTTTATTTTTCTGTCTTGTTTTTCTTCCATATCGGACCTGAATTTCCTCACTGAACACTCATTTCTGTCATCAAAAATGTCAGTTATACTTGTTAATTAATGTCAGTTTATTTAATGAACGAAAAATATCACATTCCACATGTTCTAAAAACAGCCTTCTTGCATCTTAAGGTCAATTCACACCGCACCGACAGACTCAGAGTGACAAGTTACAGTACGTCACTTCTCAGACGCCCCAAGACCCACAAGCACTGATTCAACGCGTTCAGTCGGTGAAAACAAGTCAACAGACACCAACAGGGATAACACACTCATCCGATAAAACCCAGCAAATGTGTTTGTTGCAGTTTGTCTGCGTCTGTCGGTGTGGTGTGGATTGGCCTTTAGAAACATTGCCAAGATATGGAACAAGCTATCTGTTACTGAGGCTGAAAAGCTAGTTAGTGCATTCATGACCTCTAGATTGGATTATTGTAATGCACTACTCTGTGGTTATCCTGCATCTTCAACAAACAAGCTACAATGCAAAATGCAGCTGCTGGAGTTCATAATAGATCCTACTATGATCACATCACTTCAGTTTTAGGGGGGCAGGGTTGGCCTAATGGTTAGAAAGTCGAACTTGTAACCTAAAGGTCGTGGGTTTGAGTCTTGGTACTGGCAGTGTGCACTTGGATGGGTGAAATTCAGAGCGTAAATTCTGAGTATGGGATGCCATACATCACGTCCTGTCCTGTTCTTTCCTTTATCATCTCTACAGTGGCTAGCTATTAAGTTCAGTATGTATAACAAAGTATTGTAAGGCCCTAAATGTCTCAAGTATTGAAATAGTACACTTACAAGTATGCTACTAGTACTGTACATTGAAATTAGCATACTTACTCCATCAAGTATACTTGGAAAATATACTTGAACTTTAAGTTTATTTAATAAAAATGAACCACAAGAATACTTATTTTGTAAGGGCAGCAAAATAATACATAGAAGATTTCATCATAAACACGTGACACCTCTTCCCAAACTGACATTTTACTGTATATCCTTATCTTCATTATATAGTAGACCGTGTAAGTGTGGTATTATTATGTGTTCACTTGTTACCCCATAGCAATTACAAAATATGATGATATTGTAATTTTAGTTTAAGGGACTAAATGAATGAAAAGCATAATTCTAATTTAAGAGGGTTTAGATCTGGATATTTGAAAGCAACATACAAAACCACTGCTAGAGGAAACACACATTTGTGTAAGTGAATTTTTGATTTAAAAACCCTTTTTAGATATAGTCCTTGTGACAACTTCCCCATGTGACAACTAGCCCCGGCCATCCGTGCGTGTTTAAAGAAAAAGTTTAAGTGTTACCTGTTTGATAATCATTTGAACTAATGAAATCCTTTTAACTAAAACACACCAACACCAAATGTGGTTACTGAGCATTTAATGAGATATTGGATCATGGATGTAGGGATTTGCTCCCATCGGTGCGGTCAAGCTCTGCCATTGAATAATGGGATGTGACTCGCTCCTTTAATTCACCCCAAAGGTGTGCAGTCGGGTTCAGGTGCAGGTTTTGTGCAGGCCAGTCCAGATCTTTCAGTAAATCATTTCTGTTTGGACCTCACACAGAAGCATAATCATGCTGAAAAAGTTTGATAGCTTTGTGATGAAGCTGTGTATGTAATGTAGCATTTCTTGAACGTGGCCATATGGTACCTGGCTTTGTATGTGCTTTTCATACGTCATGCTATATCTGTTCTTACACCTATGCATAGATTACTGTGGCTTTTTTTTTCTCGATCCAACAATTCACACCTGTAAAGCCACCCCACATAAGCATATTTAAGATATTTGACTTCAAGCAGACCTTTTAATAAAACAGAAACTTGCTGTGCTCAATGTACACTTTTATTTGTTTTACTAAAAACGGGGGGAAAAAGGTCACATCAACATTTACCCTTGTTAATACAGTTTACTCAATATCTTTCCAACAGAAATAAAATACACCAGTTTTTAAATTTCCTTTTATATTAAAATATCAAATAGTCTGCAATCTAACAGTGCTTATGAAGTATATGTCACTGGCTTTATAGCAGAAAAGTTTCATTTTTCTCTCCGCTCTGCCGGTGGTCTTCAGCAGTGGAGTAAAAATAAAAATAATAATAATAATCATTAAATAAAATCAAAATACAAAGAAGAAAATGAACTTTTGTGTTATCCTGCCACTTTTTATCTGACAAGCTGAACATGCAAGAAAGGGCAAATAACAGGAGACGATTTTTCTCCAAATCAAGACATAGTTTTGCATTTTTCCAAGTATAATCTCACTACATTGCATACCACGACTTGTCCCAAAAGCTGGCTGATTTAACTGTCAGTTTCTCTCTTCTACAGTATAATCAAGTCTATACTGACAGGACGTTAAAATGAATCAAAAATAGACCAAAAATTGCAAATGAAGGACTCCACAGAGTCTCAAAGTGTACTGAACTGTACAGGCACAATTAACAGTATATATCCATAATAAATAGGGCGATTTTTGGCCTGGATGTACTTGGACAAGGAAGGTCTGGGATTTCAATGTTTCGCCCAGAAGGAAACACTCGCAGCATGAGATATTTTGAACAAATGTATTTGCTCTTTCTCTCTCTCTCTCACACACACACACTTACAGCTCACTGTCCTCATTATCACATGCACAAAGCTTATGAAACAAAACAAAACAAACAAATAATATTTCTAAAACATGTAAATGCTGATGTTTACTGGAATGTCTCTTGGGGAAGAGAGCAATTGCAGTTCACTTCCAGCTGCGGGATCACTGAACTGGGCTTTAGAAGAGATGCCACAATGGATGCAGACTTCCCAGCATGCATCTGCAACTCAGACCAACCAACATCCCAAGACACGAACCTTCGGATGGGGACGGTAAATGGGGTGTTTGACGTGGTAGGACGTGTGTTTGTGTTTGGCAGGACACGTTTGTGATAAGTGCAACATCTGTATAAGGTGATGCTGAATCCTGGGCTCGCTCAAGATGGTCCTCCTCTCGCTGCAGCTCTTCTCCGCGCTGGAGTGAAGCATAAGCTCCCTTTACACATGAACATGACTGGAGACAACAAACGCAGGGGAGAGTGGCCACAGTCTCTCGCTGTCCCCCCGCTGGACTGTTGGCTTTGTACACAAAAAAGACAATGTTTGAGAGGAAGGGAGTCTGTTGTTGGGGTTAGACGTCAGTTGAGAAATAGAGTGTGTTCTTCTTCAGCTCAGCGAAGGATATAGGTGGATGCTGCAGGTAGTACAGCAATACCTGAACCTGTGAAGAGAAAAGAGGATTACAGCGATGCAGTGATCCACACACTAACCATACCATCTGTCAAACTGTCAGCATTATTCACCCGCACCACTAGATGGTGCTCTAACTCCTGCATGAATGTCACTGTGAGTTTAGTCTGTCAAAAAACTGGAAACTACTACTTTTTTTAGCATGGGACATGCAAGATCTAATGGTAGAAGTTCAGAATTAAGGCCCGTTCACACTAGGAATGAAAACTATAAAGATAACTATATAAAGTTAACTACATTAACGTCCACACCAGCGGACGAAATCTTCTGTTTATAAGCACACGCTTGTCTGCTGCTTTAAATTCTCCAGCTCGTTTTATTGTTCATCAGCTGGAAAAAAAAACTCATTCTGAAAGTGCAGATATCGTTTCTCTGTGCCTTTATAGTTATAGCTGTGGTGTGGTCTCTGCTATTCTTTAATACCGACAACGATTTTTAGAACGATAACTTTATCTTTATCTGTATAGTTATCGTCTTTGGTGTGAACAGGCCTTTAGTGGTGACTGAAGAAGAGGGAATGCGCAAAACATTGTGTCCTAAACAGAGGCCACATTATTATTATAATAACAATAACAACAACAATAATAATTATTATTGTAGTAGTAGCAGTAATAATACAATTATTATTATTATTATTAGTAGTAGTAGTAGTAGTAGTATTAAGACTATTAGTATATAATTATTATTGTCATTTTATTATTGTCAGTTTAAACTATAAATAATAATAATAACAATGACAATAACAATCATTATTGAAAGAAAGAAAGCACTGAACTAATAGTAGTAATTGTATTAATAATACAATTATTATTATTGTTGTTGTTGTTGTTAAGAGTGTATAAGTTCCACATTATTAATATATATATTATTATTTTTTATTATTAAGAATTAGAAAATGTGAGCTCCAAAGTTATATACACTTGGGAGTTTTGTCCAAAATAGTCTGTGTGTGTGTGTGTGTGTGTGTGTGTGTGTGTGTATATATATATACACACACACAAAACTCCCAAGTGTCTTCTTTCAAAATATACCACAATTATGCCCAAAGGGTTCATGTACTGCAATCATTTTAGTTTAGATATGTTAAAAAAAAAATAAAAAAAAACTAGGGTGGGTACAAGACTTTTGATTCTTTTGAGTTGCTTCTCATAGCATTTGTGCTTTTAGTGCAGACAGAAAAATTGGTTAACCGTGGAAACAGCTCATGTTATGGCTGGTTAAGACATTTGGCTCAGGCCATTCATTCAGCTTCTGATATATCATGAACAAGCCATAACAGCCAACATCAACAGCCAAAGAGTCTCTTCAGATCCACTCACACAATAAACATGATGACACATGAGCGCATAAATACACGAGTAAACTGAAGATGCCCAGGACTGTGCTCTCCGGCTGAGGTCAGCGTGTTATGATAGTATGGAAATCAAGATGATGGAATAATCACAGAGCACATCAGCATCACTGTAATAATGATGAGTGCTGATGTGCATCTTCAAACTGTCAAACACACCAAACCACAGCCCGTTATGGTGATATATGATATATCCATGCTGGGAAAGACTCCAGGAGTCCTTTCCACTGAGTGAGCAGTGAGTATGAAGCCAGGACTGACCTGTGCCATGACATCATGTGACCAGATGTCAGAGGCCAGCGTGATGTGGGCCTTACTGATCTCTGACTCCGACGGTCTCAGCAGAGTGGGGCCAAACACTGTGGCCAAATTATGCAGAGACATCTTATTGATCGGCTCCTTCTCTGCCACCCTGAAATGAGAGGAAACAAACACCAATACAGAACTGAATCACATCTTATTAAACAATCATCAAGTTGAACACAGTTTATTATAATGTGTGTGATGTACAGAGTTGGCCAGCAGGTGTCCACAGTGAGCAGTGTTGTTAACTTGAGCATATGCTGCATCTGTGTTGTGTTAATGGGTGACAGTTACAGTTGGCAGTAAGGCCTCCAGAGAGATTATTTGTGACAGTGTTTATAAACCCGAGGCCTTGCTAGCTAATTGCCGACGTTTCAGAGAGATTTGTGTGAATTGCCACAACAGTTTCACATGAACTAAAATAAAACGGAACCGTGGGTATTTTATGATGGTGATTTAACTAATGTTCACATGAAGCTGCTGGCTTTAAAGAGTCACTGTCAACAACAAGTTAGTCCTGTCTTCCCTTCATTTTAATATATTTTAAAATGTAATTTATTCCCGGAAAAAAGCTGGAATTAATCAGCAGCCATTACCTTAGTCTTTAGTGTCACATGATCCTTTAGAAATCATTCTGATATGATAATTTTGTGCTCAAGAAACATTTCAAAGTAGAAAACAGTTGTTTTCACAGCTTAATATTTCTGTGAAAAAAAAGAAGCTAGGGCTAGGGTTTCTATTCATCAAATGATTTCCACAAAAACATTATGCAGCAAAAACTGTTTTTAACATTGATAAGAAACACAATTAAAAATTGAGTACCATATAATTGACAATAAATCAGCAAATCAGCATATTAGACTGATTTCTGAAGGATCATGTGACACCGAAAACTAGAATAATGACGGCTGAAAATTCAGCTTTGCCATCACAGGAATTACATTTCAAATTTTAAAATTATGTAATAAATTACATTTTAAAACATTAAGGTATTTCATAAAATTGCTGTACTGTTAATGAAATAAATGTCAAAATATCACCACAAGGATAGTGATACCCAAAATGTTTGGGACATTGTTGGGTTCCCATTAAGAAAGCATACTACTAATAAAAAAAATCATACTAAAAAATGTTTTTTTGAAAATGTAAAAATGCAGAACGTTTTCTGTGAGGGCTTGTTTAAGGGTAGGGTTAGGAGATAAAATATAGAGTTTATACAGTATAAATTATAAATCATTATGGAAACCCAACATGAGAGTGTGCTCTTACCTCTTCAGGTGTTCCAGCAGGGTGAGGAACGTGATGAGATTTGGGTCTGGTAGTGACCGCAGCAGATGCATCATGCAGTTTTCTTTTGCTGCAGGATCTGCTAGAGCTGTGATAAAGAGTTTGACGAAGAGGAGTGTTATTACACCTCAATCACCTTAATTCTAAATGACTCTTATTTAATCACACAGTGATGCAAAAAGATCAAAGGTGAAAGGTCATACCAATGCCCTCCATGAAGGCCGGGTACAGCCGGTCTGTGAGAAGAGGTTCTGGCAGCTCCCTGAAATACAATTTCAGTGTCCCTGCTATGGCATTAATGTCCATGTCACTCAACATCATCAGGATATCTTTGGTATCTGAGAAAGAGAGACAGAGAGAAAGAGTAAATGATTTGCCATCATAACAAATGATGATGCAGGCTGAGTAATAAGCTCCTGGCATGACATGACATAACAGTGAGCAACACATGAAGGTACAGCTCTGGATAGTCCCTACAGACTGTGTGTGTGTGTTTATTGAGCCAGCTGACAGCTGGAAGGGGTCCGACCTCTGCATGGCCTTTCCCACAACACTGCTGCTGCTTTTAGACTCAAGACACAGGCCTCCACTGACCTCACATAACCAGAGATTGATGGGAATTCAAAACAAAATATAAGATGTATTAAGAATAAACGAATGGAGAAAAATCTCACTAAAAAGGATCTGACTAAAAATCACTATGTGCAATGCTGATGCAAATTGCCGCCTCGCAAATTGGCCAATCAAACTGCAAGGTATCACAAAATAAAAAATAATGATTCATTTTGCACTTTTGCATGTATAGCAGTTGGATGAGTGTGTGAAGTGTAATTGGTTAAGAGTCTCTTACTGGCGTCAAACGCAGCTTTGAGGGCCTGGATGTCTGTGGCCACTCCAGAGATCCTGTAAATGCCCACTTCATCAATCCCTCTCTTCTCCACCTCCTCAATGCACTGCCGCACAATGTAAGGCACCTTGGAGCGTTCGCGCCTGAGGAACAACAACAGGCAAAGTCAATGTACTGTACGTGATGTAAAAATACAGAGAGAAACTGTGACAAATATTGCTGTACTGTAAGGCTAAATCCACCACAATGATGTAGTGTTTTTATGCAGTATATCTTGAATGTTTAAAGTCATGCTGAAACTGACATAATAAATCTTTTTGTCCTTATTGTGACATCCAGTTATTTTTAATTTAATTTTGACTTAACTTTACAAGGTCAAAAAAGAAGAAGAAACAATGCACAGATGAATCATTCAATAACATGCATTGAGAAAACATGTCAACTTTAAGACATGAGATTTGACTCACTTTGTTACCACGCTGATTTTAACCCCAAACACACCGCTCTGTTTCTTAGATGGCGTCCGCTTCAAACTTAAGTCCCGACTCGTAAACTTCATGGAAAACTCCACTTTAATCTGAAAAACAACCATAAATGAGATATCTGTAGGGCAATAATGCAAAAAATATCAGTGTTTAATGGGAAATAAATTAGTACCCCATTCATTTCTATGACGTCCATATGCCAGTTTTTGGACTGCACAGTCTGTGGGTCCAGCTGTAAAGAGACAGAAAAGAGAGAAATAAGCATGAGCATTACTTCATCGTTAAGCACAGATAATTATGAGGCAATTATTGCTGCTGAGTACAATGGCAAACACTATGGCCTCAGAGAATATCGTCATAGGTCAAAGGTAAGTGCTGAGAGACCACAGCAGACCAAGAGTGCTGGATTATTATTAAATTAAGAAAAATATTTCAACAATGAATACCAATAAATTGCCTCCAGAATTAAAATGGCCTGAGGCTCAGAACAGCCACAGTTTTGAGTATTTCAGTACAAAAATGTTTATCGGGGTGCATGAGGGTATTTCAGATTTATCAGAGCAATATATCACTAAATATCTGCATTGTATGTTAAATTTCAGTTGTATTTATTTGTATAGTGCTCTTCACAACACACATTGTTTCAAAGCAGCTTAAAAATCATTATGCTAAAAGTTCAGTATTTCTTAATGCCTTATAGTTGCATTTAGGAGATTAGAGCTACAGTAGGTGATAATATAGTTTACATTTTGTGATGACACAAGCAATCAAGCAGTAAAGATTTGCTATATATAGCATGTCTGTTTCTACATGCCAACTCTTTATGTGAACATTTTAAACCTTCAACAGCAGCTTATTTCTATTTCCTCTCCCCCAAACTCCCCCTTTTTTTGATAAAGATGACTCAAAATCATTTTGCTATTCTATCTAAAAATTCCCAGGCAGTCCTTTCTATAAAAAACCCTGAGAAACTCACAGTACACTTCTTCCCTTGTTATTACATATCTAGACCGTAAAGTTAACTGTATTGTACTGCTGCATGAGAGCAGGAGTCCAGCATAGATGAATCAAACCTGAATGAAGCTCAATAATGAACACGGTCTTCACTGAAACTCACTACAAACACAAAATAAATCAAAGTAAGAATCACTACACCAATGAGCTGGATGTGACAGTGACAAAAGTGTTATATTCAGAGATTAGGCCATTTAGAGTGTTTAGTATTACCCATAATTCTTAAGAACTCACACTATGAAATCTAGGTACTTTCGAGCTACTGTCCTGTGAACACATAAGGAAAAGCACTCTAGACAAAATCTGTGCTGTTTCCATTAACACACAACTCTCCAAGGAGAGCAGACTTAGTTACACTCTCTCTCATATACACACCAGTTTCCCATGCCACATGCCACAGACAAGATGGATGATGGGAAAGGCTATCTAGGGAGGACCCTTAAACTAATCTGTCAATCAAACCCAAAGGTAAGATACACAATAATAAACAACCTGACAGCCTGGACCAAATCTGAATCCAGTTTCTGATCACTGTTAGAAATCAACTAAATATGCTGTGCTGTTCCACACTAAGACTCAATCCAAAGCAATTCCTGTGCATACGCATTTAATTAAACTTCACTGACAATCAACATGAAGTTGGCTGATGCATGAGGAAAAACAAACAGCACACATGCTGACAAATCTGCCATAAAATTAACATTTACAGGAAAACATGCATAGGTTGAGTAGCTTTTTATGAGAACATCTGACAAGGTCCGTCAAGCACATAAAACTGCATTAGCTTGTATCACTAAAATCAATTCTCTCAATACAGTTAGTGGGTAATCATCATTACTGATGTTGTTTATACACATATTAGGGCTATAATGAGATTCTTATTGGATATTTATGGAAAGTTGCAGCCTTGTTATTATCCCACTGCTAAACCAATATGACATGTTTACACCAATTAACAGGGTAATAAATGGATATTTTGAGATCAGCAGTGAGGACGCAAGCGAGTCTGGTGTTTACTGTGGTTCTGAGGTTAATCCAAATCAAATTGATATTTTCTGATATATTAAGAGATGTACTGAATGTATTGACCTTGACACAGACATGAGGGTCTGCAGGGGTCTCTATGATATCTTTTTATTGTTATATATAATAAAATGCTTTTCTAAGAATTTTCTAAGAAATAATCATAATAAATCACAATTATGTCAAATTATTCAATAACATAAAAGATGTGTATTCAAATCATCATAAATGTATAAGATCTAGACATATAGGCGAGAGTCAACTCATTGACCCGCCGATAAACTTTTAATTCATACGCATGTCAAAACACATGTAGTTGTCACTTTTTTATGAACCGTTAATGAAAATAACAGTATTACTGACAATCACATTTTTCTGCAGTGTGAATGTAGCCTCACAGATCCCAAATATCTATGGCACATGCCCTTTACTTGAGCCCTTCTCTAACCTTCTGGTGCTTCTTGCGGTACTTAAAAAATTATGGAATCAAAAGGGTCCATGATATGTCTAGAAAATCCTTTAATACAGCGAAACGGCTTACCCTTACAAAGACTCGCCTTGTAGACACCTCATCTGCCCAAGTGCTTCCCTCCAAACTCTTAGTTAATGTCCTGAGGGATTTCACCTTACATCACCCCACAAACACCACTTTTCACTTTCCTCTGGGAAATCTCAAGGTTTTGGATAAAAGAGCTCAAAACGAATGTCTATAGGATTATTTTAACAGCGTACTCAATTGATTTCCAATAAGCCAGACTGGATGATCATGTTAAGGTGGGGTGAAGGTCAGGGAAGAAACTTATTCTCGTCGCTCTCAGCATGGGCCAAACGTCTTCAAGAAACCAGTCAATAGTGCCGTATGTTCAATGTGCTCATTAAACTGCTTTTTGATTGCACAACCAAAACAAAGATAGAAGCTCCTCAGCTCTGAAATGTTTTGAATTAGGAGCGTTTATGTCTCCTGAACCAAAAGCTTTGAAAAGGAGAGAATGAGATTCTGAGGAGCTCTGGTCCCTCTAATAACAGCCACATGCTGGTGATTCATCTTGAAAATGTGATCAATTCCAAAATTATACTGTGAGAAAAAAGGGAAACACTTACTATAGTAAATATCCAGAAACCATATTATCAAGATAAAAACAACATCACAATACCATACAATGTGGAAAAAAACTTTACCATAGTACATACCCAGTAAAAAAAAATTATATTACCAAGGCACATGTTCAAAAAACAAAGAAGTATCACAGTACATATCCAGAAATTATTATTATGGCACATCACAAAACACATAGTATAACTACACCTACAAAAAGTATTCTTTGTATTCTTGGAAGTGCCATGCAAATACCATAAAACATAATTGAACTACCTTGGAACAATTTTAAGTACAGAATATTTATTAAGCACCAATGCTGGTACTGCAATAGTACAGGTCTAAAAAACAAGGTATTACCACACTAGATGCCTAGAAACAATGTGTTATCATGAAACACAGTTTAAAAATGTGGTATTATCACAACACATGCCCAAATAAAACAGTGTTCCCATGATACACATTGAAAAAACATAGTACTACTACGGTATTAAGAAATATTTATTTCCAAAATGATGTTATAGTCACTATAAAGCACATCCTGCACTGAACTTTGAAGATACAGATCTCCATTCCGTTCTCTTCTTTCCTGCCGTCTCATTCAGCGTGTCCCCCACCGCCCACCCCGTCTCCCTCATCTCCCTCATCTCCCTCTGTTCTGCCAGCCTGCTGCTGTACGGAGCAGAACACAGTGTTCTCTGGCCGGCCTCTCTCTGCTCAGAGGATCCTTACCGAGAACAAAGGGAGGAAGAACATGATAGCAGTGCATTTGTTACAAATACAGCAGGCACATGCAACACACGAGTCCTTGTTAAGATGACTATAAAGTCTCACTACTCCTCTGATTATACACATACACACACAGTGCTTTGATAAGAGCCGCTGACTGACAGACTGCACATTTTTCAGCAAACTTAGGTTACACTGACCTCATTGGGCAATCAAGCTGCTCTCTAGAACATATCGCTGGAGAATCCTTTAAATACATCAAACAGATAATGCAGGTAATATCTGCAGAAACACACTCACAGTCTACCGTCTCAGTTGCAATTACACCACTTTGTTTGATCAAAGAGTACTCAAATATTTAATTCACATTCCTCAAGTAGAGTTTAAAAGCCTGTCACTGTCCCTTTTTCTCTTACATTCCCTTCGTCTCTCCCTAGCAATGAATTCCACGGTGTATTTTTTAAGCCATTGTACCATGACAATCATTTACAGCTGTATTGTTTGAGACAATCAAACAATTGCATAAACACAGTGAAATGTGACTGATATATTGTCATATTTTATTCCCATGGTTTAACTCTCTGAAATATACATTACTGTGGGGGTTGTAATATTGTTGAAAGAAATAACTACTTTCATTCAGCAAGGATGCATAAACTTAATGACAGTAAAGACATTTATAATGTTACAAAAGATTTCACTTTTAAAGAAATTGTTCTTTTCATCTTTCTATTCATCAAAGAATCCTGAAAAATATATACTGTACCACAAAAATATTAAGCTGCAGAACTAATAAGAAGAAGAAATGTTTCTTGAGCAAATATTCAGCATTTTCCAATAATTTCATGTGAAACTGAAGACTAAAGTCTTGGGATTACTTTTTTTTGCACTAACGTGTTAAATTCTTCTAAATTCCAAAATGTATACTGGCTCTGCACTACCTCATTTCACGTACACTTTATGTTGTCCGTTGTGTTGGAAAACTTTTCTGTTAATTTATGTTGTTCCTTTGCTAATTTTATGTTGTTCTCTCTGTTAATTTATGTTGTTCTTTTGTAAATTTATGTTGTAAATTTATGTTGTTAATCTATGTCGTAAATTTATGTTGTTAATCTATGTCGTAAATTTATGTTGTTAATCTATGTTGTAAATTTATGTTGTATGTAGCACTTTGGTTCTGGAGGAACGTTGTTTCGTTTCACTGTGTACTAACTGTATATGGTTGAAGTGACAATAAAGCCTACTTGAACTTGAACTTGAACTAAAGTAATGTCTGCTGAAAATTCAGCTTTGCATCACAGGAATAAATTACATTCTAGAATATATTAAAATACAAAAGTTACCTTCAACTGTAATAATATTTTATATGGCTGTTTTACTGTATTTTAATCAAATAAATGCACCACTGTTGAGTTTAATAATCTTCTTTCAAAAACATTAAAATTCTTACACCAACTTCAAACTTTTGAATGGTTGTGTATTAATATACAGCAAGAACAAGAATAATAAATAATGAGACTTCAAGCTCATAACATCATTTCTTTGTCCCAGCAATGTAGATTCAGTAAGAGTGCAGAAAACATTGTCAAGAGTATTTTAGAGTCTGTCAGCAAGGGCACTGAAGAACCAATATTGGAATGTCATGAAAAACTCATAACAAAACAGAAAATGGAATTGGTTCAGAGGAAAACCATTTCTCAAATCTCATCTCTATTCAATCAAGAGGTTGCTTCCTTGAAGAAGTCAAAACAGTCAAATTCATCTTTCATACAGTATAATGTCCAGTGTGCTGTGAATGAACGGAGGAAGTTTTGTGTGACTGGTGTAGGTCTGTGCTCGTCCTCCTTACATAAAGAGCCTTGGTATTGTATAATAAAGCTTAACGCATGGCTGAAGATGTAATGTGACTCATGTTGTGAGCAAACACGCACGAATACAGCAAAAACACAACTTGTATATATGCCTCTTTGTTTATACTGTAAGAACCCACAGGGAGCAATGCAGGCTAAAGCACTAAAATAAACGCAACAAACAGCTTTGTTCAACAAGCTCTCAGTAAAATATCAAGCACTGTTTCATAATGTCCTGACCACCCTATTTTTCATGACTGTACGGCACGCTACAGCCAGACACCCAGCGTTACCCTTCACACATCTCTCTGTAGCATGCGGCTAGTTACAGCTCTCACTGTGGAGAAATCTTGGCATTTGTAGCAAAACGTGTGTTTGCTCAGTGTGCGGTGTGGGGAAAAAGCCGTAATTACTGTGGTATTCAGAGGTTGGTGTGGAGGTCAGACTGATGTTTGCTGTAGTGTTCTGATGCATTGGGCTGGACTGGGCCTCTTCCAGTAAACTTAATCACACAGGAAATGCCAATAATCTGCTGACTAATAAACATGGTCATCAATGTCACACTCACATCTTTTACTATCATCATACATATTTGTGTACAACATTTTTAGAGCTCTTCCATATAAGGTATGCAATAACAATACTTGTGACTGTCCTTGTGACCAAAGTACTGGTGGTAATACCATAGAACTTTGATATATACCATAGTACTGAATGATTATCATATATAGTACATACTACATACTATGGTAAAAAAGTCTTTCTTTGAACACAGTATGGTATTCTTGAAAGAACCACGGAGCACTATTTACAGTAATATCAAAGTCCCAGGTATTACTATAGTACAGTACATTTTTATAAGGGAAGTTTCTTCAAAGAACACAATAGCATAATTATAAAACATGGTACTGCTTTTGTAAGTAACCAAAAAACATGACCAAAAGGTTTTTGTTTGTGTGACTGCTAAAAATAGAACTAAAAGTATCTACAGAAACTAAAAACAACAATCCCATGAGTCAAGAAATCCAGCTATCGTAAATACCCTGAAAGTTATGGCGCATAAGATATATTTTTAACAGACTGTCATTACAGTTAGATTCTAATGTCTCTGTTGCTAATAAATGCAAGTCAGTTAACCTAAAAGAAGACAGTGTCATAAATCAAGCTAAACATCTGCTAAAAGAGAACCATGAATAACACAATTCCTCATGGACCCATTTGGTTCAATTGCACAAATTATCATGAAACAAAACGTGAAAGAATTACTGAATCAGACACAAACAGTCCAAAAGCATAACCAGTATTTTTTAACATGGTACAATCGTGTACACTGGACACTGTAAAACATCCAGTGCCATGATATATATATCAAAGTACCATGGTACTACCACAGCACTTAACTGTATAAAGAAGAAATCCAAGCTGGTCAACAGCTGTTGTGTCCAGTAACGGACCTCACTATCACCCTCCTCCACTTCATTAGCTCATAAGCAAGGCCGTGTGGGGGTTCAGCAGACCCTCACAGGGGTCTGGTGCCCTCACACTGGCAGAAGAAGATTTATGCAGGTGATAAAAGCATCCATTAGCATATAGCTGGCATTTAAAGCCCTTTAAAGAGGAGCAGCGTTCATCAGTGGTTCAGTCATTAGCATGTTATAACCTGGAGCAAGATTTGTGGAGCAGTATAGGCTGGAGAGAAGATAGTTACAGCTGAGGATTGGTTCATCTCTGGGGACATATTCTTCTTTTTGTGCATAATACATCTCTTTCACACAGACCCTCCCTCCTTCTGTTCTTTCATTCCTTTGAAGGGAGGAACATTTTTGGCTTTGCCACAAGGGGCACTATGGTCAGCATTAGTGTGAACGGTCTTCTTACAATCAGTTTTTTCTTTCAGGTCAACTACAGCCAACAATTTACTGAATACAGCATAATAGCATATGCTCTTTGAGTATTGAGGTTTGTTATAGAGGGAGTTCAACTAAAACTTAAAGGTGTGTCATCATTTACCCATCATTCACCCCCATGTTGTTCCAAAACTGTATGACATTCTCTCTTCTGTGGACCATAAAAGAAGTCAATGAAATAAAATACTGAACAGTATGTACAAATGAATCACACTTCCAGTGTGTTCCAATGTGAAAGTATTTGCATTTGTGCTTGCATAAAAAGCAGTGATTCTCAACTGGTTTTGGTTCAGGACTAAGATTTAACATTAAAGGAGAAGTTCACTTCCAGAATGAAAATACAAGCATTTGTGGTTAAAAAGTGTATTATTATTATTTATTTATTTTTTTTAAGAAAATGACTGATCGTTTCGCTAGATAAGGCGCTTATTCCTCGGCTGGGATTGTGTAGAGCCCTTTGAAGCTGCATTGAAACTGCAATTTGGACCTTCGGCCCATTGGCTCCTATTGAAGTCCAGTATATGGACAAAAATCCTGGAATTATTTCCTCAAAGATCTTAATTTCTTTTCAACTGAAGAAAGAAAGACATGAACATCTTGGATGATATGGGGGTGAGTAAATTATCAGGAAATTTTCATTCTGGAAGTGAACTTCTCTTTTAAGAGGTGATCTAACACAGTATCAAAATTGTGTACGATTCTACAAAAATTCATTCTCAGTCAATCTGTTGTCTATGGTTGGCATCTTCCAGCAAGATGCAGGAAATAGGAATAAGTAGTGTACATTGGTTGCAATACATTCTGGGATTGAATGCATACACTTGATAATGTGCACTATGGTTTTGGACACCACTACAAATGGCTGTTTCCTCAAATAGTGCACTGTATACCTTTGACAAAGGATTTAGGGGGCAATTTTGGACATAGCCAGTGTTTCTGGCCTGAAGGGTCAAACTGGCAGTGTGTTCTGTTGAGATTTACGTTTATCAAATGAAAGGTCAGACATTATAAGCAGGTCGTGAGACAACACTGGAATCATTCATGTCCATATCAAAGGAACACACTCATACAGATAAACACACTCTCTCTAGGCCACAAAGACTCATTCAATATTAAGTCAATGAGACTGGCCATCTGTGAGAGAGTGTGTTTCAAAGCATTTTAAAGTGCAAATGACTGCAAAATGAGGTTTGTTTATAAATGTAATTGGCGGTAAATGGCAATTATGTGTGTATCTATTACACCTGTGTCTGAATATGAGCATATATGAGTAACTGTCTGTGTCTACATTTAACAGACAGTCTTTATGTGTCAATACCTGTGGGAAGACAAAGACAAAGACAGAGTGTGTCTGTACAGTATGTGTATGTGATTTAGAATTCCTCCAATGAAGGAATATGTTACCAGATCAAATTAATGTTTGAGAAACAACAGAAGGAGAAGAAGTCAAAGAAAGACAACGCAAGAGACAGAGAACTTCAAAAGAGCATGTGCTTGGCACACAGAAAGACACGGGTCTTGCTTTGTTGTGTATTAATAACAAAATCTATTATCCTAGAGTCACAGTGATGTGTGTTATAGCTACATCTGAGGGCTCTTTGTCTGTAACCTGTCTCTACAGTCAGTCCTGGGTCAGTGGATCAGGAAGAGCATTGACCTGACTGGGCAGAAGACACACAGAAATACAGCAGAGGCTAAAATGCTTTGTTCTTATAGCCAGAAAAACTATGCACATAAATTACTGCTCAAAGTGCTGGCAGGGCAAATACCCCACGTGGAGAGACCTAGATTTTGCCGACTCACATCGGCACACGAACACAAACACACACAGCTGCACACCTACTCCCACAGTTACATGCAGAGTGTGAAGGCACTGATCTCATCACAGCAGAACAATCATTCAGCAACACTGAACACTGAGCTAGAATGAATTGGATCATGTGACATACAGCAGAGCCATTCCATCAACGCTAGTCACACTAGAAATGACACTGATGAGCAATCCTTCTCTCTATAGCAGGGGTCCCCCAACCTTTCTTGCTGTGTGAAACTTTGATTTACACTACCGATCAAAAGTTTGAGGTCAGTAAAAATTGTTTTTAAAGAAATCAAAACTTTATTCTGCAAATGGGCCTTAAACTAATCAAAAGTGACAGTAAAGACATTTATGTTACAAAAGATTTCAATTCACACATACACATACACACACACGCACACACACACACATTTATAGTAGAAATGTTTCTTGAGCAGAAAATCAGCATAATAGAAAGATTTCTGAAAGAGCATGTGAGACTGAAGGCTGAATTAATGACTGCTGAAAATTTAACTTTGCTATCACAAGAATAAATTACCTTTTGAACCATATTAAAATAGAAAACAGTTAATTGTGATATTTCACAAAATTACTCTAAATAAATAAAATAAATTAATCCTAAAATAATTTTCCTTTCAATTGGGATGTCTATCACAATCACACAAATCCCCTGCAGTTCCACCATCAAAACCTCCATTTGCCTGAAAAATATTGGATTTTGATTCTGCCTGAGTTAATAAAGATTCATAGATTCATTTATAAACCATGCTACAGATCACAGCAACTTTGGTCCTATAAGAGCCTCTGCAATTGCATGCTGGTGTTGTAATTATTAATAAAAGATTATTTAGTGGTGTGTGAGAGAGTAAAGGTGTGATTAATTGACCTCCATCAGTGGGTGGGTGATACTCAGATAGCCAGGGGCTCTGAGGACAGCAGGTTAAAGTGATAATTAACCTCTAACTGCAGCCAGCCCACACACACACACACACACACACACACACACACTAGGTGTCTGTGAATTGTGGGTTTTCCATAATCTTCTATTGTTTCATAATGACTAAACAATATTTTCTATCCCTAACATATCACTAAACCTACACCTTACAGAAAACCTGTTTGCACTGTTACACTTTCAGATAAACATAATTTAGGCAAGTCCCCACAATGTCAAAAATTTCTATCCTAGAATTTCTATCCTAGAACAGTTTTACTATCCTAGAATAATGCACAATGTAGAATAAACAAGTACACAAAAACACTACAGTCCAACTAACATCTAACATCCAACAACGCTGATCACACTCATAAAAAGAGAGTGAACAAACCACCAGTGTATAAAAGTAAAGGAAAGAGGAAAGACATACTTCTATTACTATTAATTACCCCCAAAATACATTTAAATGTCTTCTTGTTCAGTAACTTTGTATTACATATTCATCTTCTGAAGAATGAAATATATACAGGTGAAGAAGAAAGCAGGTACAAGAGAGAACTGATCAGCTACAAAGATGCAAACACTTTTCACCAAAAATACCAGACAATAAAATTATTTTATAGGATCAACATTCTGCATTTCATGTCCATAAACAAACAGCATGATAAAGTGCTGGTCCAATCAGTGACTTTCAGTCAGTTTAAGACCAGGAAACAGGCAGACAACAGACTGAGATAATGAGAGCAAGTAGAGGAAGTAACAGATGGAGAGAGAATGAAAGAGCGAGTGACCTTTTGTCGGAGCAGTTTACTGCGCACACGGCCCCACAGTTTGGCGCCGGTGTTGGTGTGTCTTTTGATGGCTGAAGGATCGTCTACGCAGCAGTGCTGCTCCACGCGCTCACACACCGAGTTCAGATTACAGTCCGTCACCACGATCTCTGTCATCCTGACTGTGTTCCTCTCGCAGCCGCACACGAGGAAAGAGAAGGGGCACTGACCCCAGAACACCAGTAGAACGATTCCCAACGGTAAAACCAAACTCTTCCCAAATTCTTCACAGCAAACTGATTAAAAATATGTTTTTAGAAAATAAAACTATTTTTTCTTGGAGTTCACAAGATAAAATTCTTCACTTTTTGTGTCTTAAGTGCTCTCTGAGGATGGAGCGATTAAAAAAACGATTAAAAATCAGCTGAGAAATGAACCCTGTGAAATAAAGGGCTCATTTCTGGAGGAAAGTAAACATTGCCATGCTTTTGTCTTTTCTCAGGCTTAATAATTGAACTATAGATCCTACAGTGGATGTTAAAGTAATTCTTCTCCTCTGCCAGCATTTCTCTACTGCTGCTCTCTCCTGCGCTCTTCTCAACATCTGATCTCCAAAAAACACAAAGACCGAGAGGAAGAAAGAGTGGGAGGAGAAAAGGAGAGAGGGAGGGACTGAGGGAGAGAGGGAGTGGGTGAGTTGATTCTATCACCAAGCAGTTTTTAAGTCTCCAGATGCGAGACGGAAGGGGAGGCATTCTTTGTGTGCTGAGTTACCTCAGTATCTTACAAAATGGGTCAAGAACATTTAACCCCCAAATGAAAAAAAAGAAATTTTATTTAAAGAAATTATGTTTTGCATATAGAAAATAATACCTTTTTTTCATGGAGACATTTTATAACAAATAATATTCCCACAATCAGATCAGTATTATGCAAGAAATAAATAAACAAACCAGCTGTGATGTGTAATGCACATTACATGTAAAGCAGGGGGTCCACCGATAAGTGTTTTTCAGGGCCGATGCCGAAAACAGATTATGACAGTTCAAGTAGACCGATAACCAACATCTAATAATACTGATATATATATATATATATATGGTGTAAAAATGAAAATTAATGTCAAACTTTTGAATAACAAAAACTTTCTTTAAATGATTTCAAATTATTTTATCGGCAAATCGGTTTTGAAAATGACCAATACCGATAACTATTAAAATGCTTAATATCGGCGCCGCTAATCTATCGACCCCTGATGTAAAGCATGTGTAGTGTAAAACCGCACATATAAAATGCAATACAATTTTGGAGTGTATATTTTTTTTATACAAAATTAATACTTTTCATCAAGGATTCACTAAATTATTTAAGAGTATATTACAAAAAAAATCCATTTAAGATAAGACACTGAAGACCGGAGTAATAGCTGTTTTAAAAACATTTAAAAAATGTTACAGGCCACAAATTTGTAAACAGCAGTGTATATATATATTAGGGCTGTCAAACGATTAATCGCGATTAATCGCATCCAAAATAAAAGTTTTTGTTTACACAATATATGTGTGTCTTCTGT